>VWZY01001698.1:64430-77461 GCA_013399075.1 Chloroceryle aenea
GTATATTCAATGCCATGCTGACTGTGGTGTCAGCTGTATGAGGAGATGGCTGCTCAGGGAAGAGCAAGGGTTTTTTACACAGCAGCTAGGGCTAGGTGGGTGGCGAGCACTGCATTTTGTATCACTCACTTGCTATATTATTTCACTGGTATTATTGTTATTACTGTTGCTTCTTCTCTCTTTGTGTTGTTTTATTAACCTCTCCTTAGGCAATCCCCACAGGGTTTTGCCTTTTTCTCCTGATTCTCCCTCCCATCCCTCTGGGGCAGAGGTGGAGGGTCAGTGAATGAGCAACTCCTTGGTGCTCAGTTGCCAGCTGGGCTTAGACCACGACAGTGTCCAAACCACTGAGGCCAAGCATGACTGCAATGTTCAGGACAGACCTTATTTGCAGCATCTCTCGCCTGTTGAATCAGCTCTCTGATGCGATTTACGTTCTCAGAGATGTTGGTCATTGGCATCAGCTGTTGGTTGATACTCTCAATCTTGCTGAACAGATCTGGAAGTTTTTTTGTCAATTTTTTTACTGCAACAAAAGAAACAAAATCAAGAATAGGAGGAGGATGCAAAAATAGGATGTCACTACACGATTATCAGCAAAGCAGTGAGTAGGGTGATGGAAGAACTGTTTTCCTCAGTCCTACACTAGTAGGATATGGGATTATTTCTCCTCAGGTGTAGGACTTCTTGAACCTCATGAGGTTCCTGTCAGCCCATTTCTGCAGCCTGCTGAGGTGCCTCTGGATGGGAGCACAACCCTCCAGTGTGTCAGCCACTCCTCCTAGTTCTGCATCACCAGCAAATTTGCTGAGGGTCCACTCTGCCCCATCTTCCAGGTCTCTAATGAAGATGTTCAACAGGTTCAGACCTCTACTGAATCCTGGGGTACCCTTCTAGTCACTTGCCTCCAAGTCTTTAGAGACCAGTCATGGTGTTGGCTTTAAACACATACCCCAGGATGGCCTGAATCACTGTCTGCAGTACCTTTCCCTCGTCTGCAACAAAAAACCCCAAACACTGGCAACGAGGGAAGCTCAGAATAGAAGCTCAGGCTAGGTGGCTAACTCTTGGATGACTAAAATTTATGCCACGAAACTGACTGTGTTCACCTACCAGTGACTTGGCAGGTCTCAGATAGCACTTGCAATACCTGACTTGTTTGCCTCCATCAGTGCCTGGTTGAAGCCAGCACTCTGTGCACTTCCATAGGTACCCCTCATATTCTCCACATCTACTTGGATTGGGAACAGTTCATCCAATACATTGGTTGCGACATCCTTGGCACTTTTTACCATGTTCTTTGCACTGGTGATGATGCTGTTGATGTCATCTGAAACATACACAAATGCACGTGAAGATTCCTATGGTAACAGAATAAAAAGGCAAACCAGAAGTGACCAGTAAACAACTGACCTCTGTTTATCCCGTTGAGATTGTTCTGAAGAGTAACAAGATCAATCTGCAGTGTATTCTTCTTTCCATCCGCAACATCAAGTCTTTGCTTTAGGTCTTCAAGGGTTGGACCAATGCCTGCAAAACAGGGAATGTCCTGTATGGCTCTTAAACAGAACTGCCACCTCTCTGTCAGACAGGTGGTGTGGCAGCACCAGCCTGCACTCTTACACAGCTCCTGTTGCCACTGAGCACTGACTGTTTGCACTGCAAAACAAGTACAAGGCTAAGGATCTGCTGGGCAGGAGTACTGCAAAGGCGCACAGCACAGCTGAGCTAGGAAATCCACTTTCTTGCTTTTCTGCCTTTGAAAAAAAAAACAACACAAGATGTCCTAGTGTAATGAAACCTCCCTCTTCTGGTTAAGTATGTGCTGCAGAGCTTTGCTGAACTGTGAAAATTCATGGTTCAATGAAAGCCATGGTGGCATTTCTACTATTGCTTTCTTTCTTTGTACCTTGCAATGTCCTTTTAGTCTTCTGTGCTTGATTCAAGAGGGTACCACTGTCCGTTTTTAACTTTGCAGCTTTTCCTGATAGGTCTTCTCTCTTCACAGTCTGGTAATAGAAGCACAGCATCATAAGACTGCTTTAATAATTATACTAAAATATAAAGACTACAAGATAGAGCCCAATCTAGTTGAAAAAAAAAAACAACAAAAAACCCCAAACCCATCAAAACCACAACTATACAAAAGGCAAAGATTTCATGTGAAGAATATGAAGAGCACTGACCAAAACCACCACATAATTATCAAGATTAATTTAAGCATAATACAGCCTTGGTCACTAGCAAACCTCTGATAGGTTTTGGGGCATCTAGAACACAGCTCTTCAATACTGCTGAAGAGCTTGTGGGTATTACTGGTGCAAAGTGAGAGAGAATTCCTGAGATCACATTCAGTGGCTACTGGGCTTGCCTAGCTCAGGTATCTTTATTTTGCAGTGAGATGAACAGTGAGCATTCGTACGGACTCCGAAAGGCTCCGCTTCACCAGCAGCTAGCCTGGTTTGTGCTGAACCAAGACTAATCCATGAACACACAGAACAGCAGCTCATTTACTTACCACAGACAAACAGGGCATGTCAAGGCACACAGGTCCTGTTTATTTCTTAACCATCTCTCTGATGGTTAAAAGAAGCACCTAGTTGTAACAAGTTGCCCATGATTTGGGCACTTTCAGGTACTTACCGATAAAGCTGAGTCAGCTGCATTCCCAGCTTTGTTGGCTGCTTCCTCTGCTGCTTTGATGGCATTAATAATGTTGTCATAGGCAGTAGAAGCTTCCACAGCACAGCCTACCAACTCGTCCTTCCTGGCACTGTTCTTTATTCTGTGGGAAACAGGGTGCAAATGGAGCCTCCTGCAAAGACTGTGGACTTTGAGAAGTATTCTGAGCAGACCTGAACTCAGTAATTTCTAAGTAATGACAATGTTTTCCAGTTTGATCTGTCATTTCATTCGGCAAAAATGCCACCCGTGGAGGCAGGTCAAGATGAAAAGATTCTCCAGAAGATGGGGTAAGTGCAGGCATGTGAAAAAGCACAACTGTGGGCCTTAAAAGCAATCTCTAAATGATTACACAGGGAGAATTCACCAAGGCAAGCAGCCACCTCCTCCAGAGCCCCCATCAAACACACTACAGTTCAGAGGAGCTCAGGGAACTGCAGCTTCCAGATCATCTCTGGCTTCCACAGCATCCTACAGGAGCAGCAGATGGAGCAACTAGGAGATGTCTTGTGTTTTCCCAAAGAACCAGTGCAGCAGCTTTGGAACCAGAAACAGCAGACAAAAAATCACCTCGACCCACTCCCCATGAGCTCTGAAACCACCCAGTATTAGCTGCTTTGGATTTGTGAGAACGGCATTGTCTTAACTGAAAAAAAAAATCACTTTGAGAACTAAAAATAATAATGAAAATGGTTTTTCTAACCAAGAATTTTCCAGCTGAGTTAGGTGTTTTGGAATTTAACTGTTTGAGAGTCTCCAGCTGGTGTAATGACAACAGGCAAACAATTTGCACAGGAAAAATCCACAACCAACCAACACTAGGATCTTGGTTTTTCATTTTGTTCTGATGTTCCACAGAAGGCCTCCAAAACCTCACTTGGAATTCCAAGCTGAAATGCATGCAATGGAGAGAAAAATACTTGATGCATATCAAGCTTATCCTATTTCTGCCTTTCTAGAGGATTTCTTGAAGGATGAGAAAACTGTGGGAAGTTTTTTCCTCACTGATGCTGAATGGCTGTGTCTGAAGGCTGCTAAGTCAGCATTTCTTCCAATTATTTGTCCCAATTCTTTGACGTCGTGAATATATCCCTGAACACAAGTGCAGTTCCCTACAAAAGAGATATTCTAAACATCTCCCCACTCAATACACGAGGATTTTTTTCTCAGTAGGAAGAAGTTAATGGAGTGTTAGTGCAGTTACATAAAACTGTATTATCAGAGTCCCCACTTCTAGGGAAGAAAACAATCAGGAAAAATACAGAAAAACCTGGTTTGTGGGGGGGAAAAAGAAAAGAAACCACCTGGACATCATGAAGAAGCAGAGAAAGACATCCCAGTTTTCTTTCTATCTTTGCAAATGGTCATTAAAACAAGTGAAGTTACAGACAGAGCACTGCAAGCACGGATCTGATGTACACCGAATGCTCATTGACAGGAATGGCAACATACTCTTCCAGCTGTTTTGCCAAGTCTTGCAGAGATTTGGCATGTTCCTCAGCCCTCACCACCAACGGCTCTTTGCTTGCTGATAAGGAGTGATTTGTCAGCTTTTCATTCATATCTTTCCTTGCTCCATCCAGCTGAGCAGCCAGACTTTCATATTCCTAAGGGTTTTTAAAGATAAAATTTTATTTGCTTTCATACATGTTTCATTTGGTCCTGGTCTCCTTCAGTGTTACATGTACCTTGCACATGAGGAGACCAAGGGGAAAAACATTCCCTTCCAATGTAAACTGCATGGTACTGGAAACAACTGCTAATTATTACATTACACTTCTAGACCCGTTATGTAAAAACTGAGTCAGAGCAAAGACCCTTCTATAGCTCAGCATCCCATCTCAGACAGTGGCTAAGAGCAACTGCCCAGAAAGACAAGAACAGCACCATCACATATGTTATTTCTCACAGATATTTTCCCCAAATTCAGGTATCTGGAGCTCACTGTCTTTCTCAGACACAGCATAATCCCCACGAGTTTCTCTTAGGGAACCCTGTGCAGGCAGGCTCCTCGTGCACCCAGGATGGGCTGTGTGATCCTAGGCCCTGAGCTGTGCTGCCTGCTACAGTAACAGCAAGATACTGGGGGTTTTAACCTTAACATAAGCGGGTTAACTATACCTCTTTACTCTTCTGCAGTAATCCAAGGACGCTGTTAGCTTGTGTTATGGAAGATCGGGCAGAGCTCAGAATGTCCAAGATCCCATTCTGTTGGGCATTTGTCTCCTCAATCCGTTTCTGAGGAAGAATGAAAGGTTGGATAACATGCGACTGGGTTAAAAATGAGAGGCAGAAAAGCCCATCTCTACCTCATCTAGTTTGCAGTAGGATTTCCCAAAGCTGCTGTTGCTGCATTAGCCAGGTGCTGTGCTGTTCAGGGACTAATGCCATCCTCCTGATGACAACAGTGAGGAGATGAGTGGGAGGAGACTACCTTTATACCTGTCCCTACACACATCAAAAGATGGAAAGAGACCTTGGAGAAAAAGTCTAAGGAATTAGTGGTACTTGGCTTTGTAAGGTCAAAACCAGCAATTAAAAGCACTCATGTCTTCTCCACTCACTTTCTTCTGAATCCTGACATTACCTTCACGTCTTCCAGCAGAACTCCATTATCTCTGTTTAAGTTTTCAGCCTCCTTGATTTGTCCTGTTGCCTCATTCAGAGCTTCACGAAGGTCAGTGATTTTGGATTCGTATTCATTCAATGAATCCCTCACAATTTTAATAAGCCCGTGATTTTCTTGGTGGTACTTCTGTAGCTCATTCTTAATGCGTGCCAGTACTGCAGTATCAGGAGCAGAAAGAAAAAGTTTGGTTCAGAGAAGAAAGGAACCAGAACTTCTTTCAGAAGGGCTTGACATTTAGGGATTAGAAAGCTGTGGTTGTGTGAAATACTGAGCATCCTTGGCAGCGGTAATTTCAGCGTTACTATAGCAGAGGTGCTTCCAAGTTTGCTGCTGCAGAGCATAGATAAGCATTTATTTGGCTATTTCTAAATTAGGTAAGGATGGATCTGCAAATACTGGATTGGTTTATTTATTTTTATATGGAACTATAACAAAATTTCATCAACAGCTTAATCTACAATGTGGATCACTCCGTTTGAGCTACTCATCAAACCTTCCTCTGCAGTCAATGGAGAGATAGGGGCACAGTTCATCTCAGAGAAGGTAGAAATATAAAAGAAGTCAAATGAATCACACTCTTAAGAGTACCCATTTCACTTCTGCAAGATAGGGTACAGAAGAGTTACTCAGAGGTTGGTTTCAAAGTCCCAAATCAGGGGAAATTACTATCACATGTAAGGTCGTTCACATTTCTCAAGTACACCCCTGGTTAGGAGGTAAGCCTGTGGCTTTGCTGCTCCTGCTGTCTCTAATGTCTGGAATCAGGTTGCTGAATATCCCCGTCAAACACATGCAGAGAGTAACAGAGAACAAAAGGAAATGCAGCTCGGAACTTCTGAACTTCTTTGTCCTTGTACAGGTTGGCCCTTGGACTACACTAGTGGCTTCTTAAAATCTGTCATTAAACTGTACATGTAATTCCTCTAAAATAGCTGCAATGCATAGCTGATATCATAGACTGAACAGCTACATAAGCATATTATGATCAGCTACGTCTTTATTTTCTGAAATTCATCGAATCACCTAGGTTGGAAAAGACCTTTAAGATCATCGAGTCCAACCATCGAAGTCTCATTAATCATCTCATTGTTAAAGAAGAATCTACTGGGTTTCTTCCCCAGCTCAACTGAATTTCTTCCATAAAAAAATAAAGATGCCTTTAAATTCCCTCCAGAACTATCACTTTTCTGTTTCCAGTACCTGAAGGAAGCCTACAGAAAAGCTGGAGAGGGACATGTGGTGATGGGACAAGGGGCAATGGCTTTAAACTAGAGCAGGGTAGGTTTAGATGGGACATTAGGAAGAAGTTCTTTACTCTGAGGGTGGTGAGACACTGGAAGGGGCTGCCCAGAGAAGTTGTGGATGCCTCATCCCTGGAAGTGTTTCAGACCAGGCTGGATGGGGCTCTGAGCAACCTGCTCCAGTGGGAGGTGACCCTGCCATGGCAGGGGGCTTGGAACCAGATGAGCTTTAGAAAGACGTCCTGTGATTCCATGACTAACGACTGCTACAGATCCCAGGGATACATTGCAAAATGCCTCTCCCTGCATTCCTGCCCAAACCATCAGTAATGCATCAGGTTCAAGTTTGATCTTTCTAGAGAGTAAGAAGCTGACAGACGGGCCCTTACGCAGCTGCGCTTCTGTTCGCTCCTTCTCTGCCTCTGCTTGAAGTTGGCCAAAGTTGCGCTTTCTCATCTCCGTGATCATTCGTTGAGCTTCAGCCAGTTCTTTCGCAGCATCTCCCAAGGGCAAGTTGTTACCTTCTGCATTTGTACCAGCTATTTGTTCCAAGAGCACTGAAAAAAAGTATCGTCAAAGAAAGGGTGCACTTAAGCCTATGGAAAAGACAGAAATGACAGGGCTGGTCTCTCTCCTGGAGACCACCTGCCCATCCCTGGGCCCCTGCATCAAGCAGATCCACTTTGTGTTGAGTGTATTAAGCTGAGGAGTATCCTGTGCCGTACGACCAGAACTAGTAAGATGTCTTTGGGCTTGAAATTTGTCCCAAAAGCCCAAGTTCACAGCAGTAATTTTAAGCTCCTAAATATCCCTGTGGTAAAACTTCTCTGTCCCTACTCACTACATGGGGAAGGTGGGCTCCTAAACTAACATTACACGTCAGATTTCTAACAGGAAGAGTGAATTCCACAGCCATGTCTAAATTCTGATTTATGAAATTGTTTTCTAAGAAAACCTCTCACACTTAAGAATATTGTAAATAAACTGAAAAGACTCCTTAAAACAAAACATTACGGAGTTAGGAGTGATTTTTACCTTGTATATTGTTGACAACTATTTGTATTCGTGAAACCAAATCCTTTCCTTTCTGTTGAGTTTGGCCAAAATTATTAAATAACTTCTCAGCTGCTTTGTAGTTCATTTCAGCCTAGCAAGGGAAAATACTAATCAGATTAAAAATACCTGGATACAGCATGCTAATGTGGAGTCAAGAAATGTGTACTTTTGAATTGATTTGGTAAGTCACCTTTTCCTGGAGAGCATTTACATCATGATTTAGGTTAATGAATTCCGTCTCCAACTTATCCACCTTTGAGCCCTGATTATGAACAGCAGAACGGTAGTTGTTCAGTAAGACCTGAAAAAAAAGTAACATCCACTAAATCACCCAAACACAGGAGATAAAAAGCAAAAGTTCATGGTGTTGGATCTTTACCCAAGGGAAATAAAAGCAGCTTTACTAACGTGAGGCTGACTGATTGCTGCCCAAAACCTGGGCTTTTTTATCTGTGAGTACAGAAACTGCTATTTCAACCAAAGAAAATATTTTAGGATGAATTTTGGCTTTGGCCGTAGGAATGCTGGGATTTTTTTGGTAATGCAAAGGCATGAAGTGCTAGAAAAAGACAGAGGTATAGGGAAATCTCAGAGATACAGCTTTCAAGGTGAGAAGATCTCAGAAAAAGCAGCCATACTGCTTCTCTTTCAGAGCATGACATGGTAACAACAGCTGTCTTCTAAGAGGTGAAACCCAGCATCTGGTGTTTGGAATCAAAAGTTGTTTCACAGTTCCTTGCAAGGCAACAGGAGGATGGAATTAAGTTCCTAGGTTCAGCTCTTACCCACTTAACCCCAAATCCACTTTTCAGTTTCTGTGTGCCTACCTTTAAGTCCTTGATGCGTGTTTCCAGACTCCTCATCTGCTCCAGTGTGTGGGTACTCGTGTGGACGCTTTGCAGCTGGGACTTAATGAGCTGAAGCTCGTCACCTATTGTTCCCAAATCCTTCAGCAGTGTAATTACGCAGCTATCACAAGCTGGAAGGAGAATGGGCAGAGGAAAACAATATAAATTATTGATATTTGGTGTAGAGAACATTTTGCTGACTACAGTGCAATGGAAACCCTTTGATGCTTGCCACTTGGTGCTGCCTGAAGAACCAAAGACAACAAAGCCCTCAGTATTAAGGAGAGTGACCAAAGCCAGATATAAGGAGGTGTCCTTGTTACATCTGGCTCACTCACCACCTTTTTTATCATTTTTCCAAGTTCTTCCTTTTAAAAGATTTATTACAGGACACCTCCAGTCCTTTTTAAACTCTGCCACCCTTAAAGAGTCACCAGTATGCATCCAAAGCAGGCAGAAGACAATCTAAATGCAACTGAAACGTAGAAACATAGAAATGTCTNTGTTTATTACTTACAGTCACAGTCTTCATTGGGATCCACATCTTTTGGTTCGTTATTGAAACATTCTGAAAACACAAGACTGTCATCAGGAAGCAGTTTTCTTAGGGGAATAGTACCAGTGCATTTTCCCCTCACTTTTCATGGCTGGCAGTTTTTAAAACCCGCTGCAGCCCTTCTGTAAATCCATACCCCCTGTGAGTGAGCTGAAATGCCCAGAAGACTTGAGCATGCCAAAACATTCAGCTCCCTCTTGTGTATGCCTTGCTGAGATCAACAACTTCTTCATGCCTCAAAGGAAAGTGACTGCAACCCCTGCCCCCAGTAAGTGCTACTTGGGTAGCAGCAGGAGGATCTCTCACATCAAGCGTGCTGAACGTTCTGCTAGAATTTGCCTAGAATAACAACACTGGGATTGGAGCCAAGACTATCTTGTTAAAACATTTCACCCACGACAGAGGTTCAAACCCCTTGATCTTACTTTAGCATTCACATCCAAACCCCAGGTTCTGATTCCCCAAAGGATGTCTTACCCACTGAGAAATGCTCATGGCCTTCCTTCACACCCGTCACAGCTTGCAAGAGCAAGGGATTAAACAAGCTTGAGAGAAATCCACGGCATGCCCATGGAAAGAGGCTCTGTATGTAACCCAAGAAACAGAGCTTGGAGCTCAGATGCAGGGGGTATATAACAAAATTGCCCTCAGACTTTCCAACAAGCTGGCACAAGTGACGACCTGTCCAGTGTGCTGGTTTGGTTGGTTTGTTCTGCAAAGTTTGTTAGAACACGCTTAACATTCTCCACATGCATGTGGGATTGTAATATCTCAGGATCCTAATTTCTACAATTTCCAAATATTTTATCATATAGGACAGGAATCTCCTCATCTTGATGCCCAAGTCCCTTTTGTCCTACTGCCAAGCTCGCATCTCCTCTTGGAAATGAAAATGGCTGTGCATGCCCTTTACTCTGAAGGAAGAAGATGCACTTAAGAGTATAGGCTGCTGCTGTCGAGACTCAACAACAGCTTGCAACCCTGAGAGGTTACAGTGATTAACTTGGACCTGAACTTCAACAGCAGCAAGAAACAGCCTGGAACAAACTGCCTAGCCGTGGCATTTCCTTTGGCACTTGCAGTCATCAGGAAGCTAAATGAGGTTGGTAGTGAGCACCACTGCCAAAAGGAGACAAGTCACAAAGAGTATTATTTGTAAGAGAATGAAGGAAACTATTCCAAAATTCAAATAGCCATGCAGTTCTGCTGTTGTGTACTTCAGCTAGCACTAGACACATTTCAGCCCTGGCTGTGAAGTATCAATTAAATAAAACTATTCTTACAGCTTGTGCACGAGCAACATCAGCCAAGAAATGGTGAAATGAAAAAGTCTGGCCAAGCGCTGAATGTCACGCACAAAGAACCTGCTAGAACACGCTGTGCTGATGATAGAGGCTTTAATGTCTAATGTGGAGAAAGAGAGAGCTGATCAGAATATATAGCTGGAGACAAATTGACAACAGGCTTGTTGGATTTTGCCCTACAGATTAGTTTGTCCTAGCAAACAGTTGCCTCAAAAAGAAAGGAATGACAAAACATCAAACGCTGCTTGGATCTGTGCCACGCAAGGTATAATAAAGATGTATTACTTCAGTGATGAAATATGAAATGAGAACTAGCTATTGAGAAATGACACCCGCAGTTCCAGATCACTTGCTGGTTTTCGAGTTTCCCTGACCAAGGGAAGGTAAGGTGGTCCTTGGCACTCATTGCAATGCAATATGAAGAGAGGGGCAGAGAAATGAAGAGCACGGCAACATTTAGAAGTTATTGGTTTGATACTTTACTAACATCTGAGGAGGCAAAGCTGCCTACAGGGAGAGAAAAGTGTCATTTTACTGGGGAATGCAAACATGGGAGAATCAAGGTCTTGTTCAGAAGCAGTGGTCGATGTGTTTCTGGAAAGAAATGAGCATCCCAAGGGATTGAAGTGAATCGAGGTAAAGAGAGACTGAGGAGTGTAGGTTCAGGCCCTTTACTTCAGAATTATCACAGATAAAGCAAACATAGGTCAGTGGATTAATATTCTTATAAGAGTTCACTAGTAGTGCAGCACATGTGAGATTGATACCAGGAAAATCACAGAGTCCGAGATCATAGAATGATGGAATCGTCAGGGACCTGAAAGGTCATCTGGCCATGGGGGATACCTCCTGCTAGAGCAGGTTGCTCAGAGCCATCCAGGAGCCAAACTCCCAGGTCTGGGGCTTTCACCACCTCTCTGGGCAATTTGTTCCAGTGATTCACCACCCTCACAGTGAAGAGCTTCTTCCTTATATCCAATCTGAATCAAACCACCTCTAGTTTTGATCCATTCCCTCCAGTCCCACCTCTCCCTGACATCCTAACAAGTCCCTCCCCAGCTTTCTCGTGGCCCCCTTCAGATACTGGAAGGCCACAATAAGGTCTCCTCAGAACCTTCTCTTCTCCAGGCTGAACAACCCCAACTCTCTCAGTCTGTCCTTATAGGAGAGGTGCTCCAGCCCCTGATCATCCTTGTAGACAGCAGAATGGTGTGTAGCAGGATTGATAGAACAGCCTCTTGAGTCAAGTCCATTGTAAACACAGGCAGCTTGGAGACCCAGGGTGGCAGTGCCTGAGGCAGACTCTGAGGAGGTCACTGATCCGTCCCAAATGCATTTAGAACAGGCACGTTGAGACTGCTCGGTTTCAGAAGCCCATAACACAGACTGTCAAAATACGACTTAACTGTGTCAGAAAAGTAACCATTTAAACATTTAAAAACATACCCATGAAACAGAAAACAACAACAACAGCAAAAAAAAAAGGCAGTATTAATGAAGAGAAATACACGACGAAATGGCTTACAGGGCTGAAGTTGATGACTCAGGAGAGCCCTTGCACTACCACAGTGTTACACTTTAGAAAACCTTACTTTTTGTTACATTTCCTCTAAGTCTGCAGCTTTTCTTCGGTTCAACTTATCTAAGTAGCTTCCTTCTATACTTCTCAGGGAGAAAACACCACCACCTTCCGTGTTGCTAGGCCCTCACGTACCTCCAGTCAGGTGGTCACAGTTGGCCAGCTGTCCATTATTATTACAGTTACACTTCTGACAGTAGCCTCCATATTTTTGTGGATTTCCAAAATATCCTGGAGCACACCTAGATAAAGAGATACAAATAATTTTTATTAAATATTTGAATCTACTTGGGTGAAAGATACTTTCCCTTTGACAAAACCATTTTTTTTCCTGAAGAAACTTTTGATTTCCTGTCTTGCCTTAGACAAAATGGGTCCCACATTTGTTTACAGTATCCCTGTACTATGCCAAAAAATACCTTTCCAAGTACTGCAGAATTTCTTTCTAAAAATAAAAGAACTCCCACAATGCACATGTAGGAATAATTCACTTAATCAAAAAAAATACAATGCACACAGATACCTACATATGTAGAGAATTTGACAAGGCTTAACCCAGCAAACCATGCCATTCTGGTCTGGGATCCCACCAGAAAACACACGTTAAGGAGGATCATTCTCCAAGCATGTGTTGAGATTTCAAACAGCAATGGCACTGAATGGCATTATCACCCTCCTGCTGGGTGATGCCTCCTCCTGCCATCTGCCAGCAAAGCAGTCTGCTGAGTGATCTCTAAATATTTTATACGTAAAATAGATCGTCCAGACTGGCCAGCTAATGTTCCTAAAAGCCACATTGTTGTAAGATCTGTAAGGGGGATTATACGAGATCAAAGGGCCTTGATGAGCAGCTGAGGAACTGCTAGATCTGGAAGGGAAAAATCTGTAACTGCAGCTTAGACATCAAAGGTAACAGTCTTGAAGAGCCAGACAATGTGCTACAAGAGGTACTGTCTTCGAGACATCAGAGAATAGAATGGAATAGAATGTATTGGGTTGGAAGGGATCTCTAAAGGTCATCCAGTCCAACCCCCCTGCTAAGCGCAGGGACATCTCCAACTAGGTCCCATCAAGCCTGGCCTTGAATGTCTCCAGGGATGGGGCCTCCACCACCTTTCTGGGCAGCCCATTCCAGT
>VWZY01001698.1:80992-104453 GCA_013399075.1 Chloroceryle aenea
TCTTTCCCCCCTCCCCTTTACCCGCTGCTTGACTACAGTGACCTTCACTGTACCTGTTTGTGAAAGGGCAAGGGCACACCCGACAGGAACCTTGAGTGGCATCTCCAAAATATCCTTCTTTACAGCGCTCACATTTCTCCCCAGCAGTATTATACTGACAGTTCTTCAAAAGGAAACAAGCAAGACAGTTATCAGCACATTACCACTCAGTATGGCCTTATTATTATTTTTTAATTATAGCAAATCTAACCAGAGGGTAAGTTCTTCCCTTCCACATAATCAAAGATTTACTGCCAAATTGCCTTCACAACCAGGATAGATTGGTTCCAGTCACTCTCTAGTTGAAGAAAGCACAATTTGCTCACCATTGTGGAAAAGCAGTAGATAAATAAGCAGCATTGAGCATATTTTTCAAGAAATTCAATCAGATGCATAGTTTGTTAAGGACCATTCCACTAATGCACCCTCTATGTCTTGATAATTCCATTAAAAATCTCTATGTACAAATGGAACTTAAAATTTTGCATTTTAACAGTAAACAGAAGACAGGCATAACTTAAAAGCATGCAATTAATTGAGCCCAAGTGCATTCTCTAAAACATCCAATTCAATTAACGTAAAGAGTATTTCTCTTAATAGATTCAGATCAGACTTGAATTCCGTGTGCTTTCTCCAGTGTGCCTGCAATTTGTATTTATCTAGGGCAACTGGAATAAATAATGGAAGCCAAAGGCTGAGAAAACAATTAAAACTGATACAACTGAGCCACTTTTTCCATGAGAAAATTGTTGGGAATTAGGCCTTATTTTATTCTTACTCCTGGTGCTGTCTAGTTATCTCACACATTCAGCTGGACTCCACGATCTTAGAGGTCTTTCCCAGCCTAAATGATTTGATGGCTCTACACTTACACATTGTGGGGAGAACATGAGCAAGTTGCTTTGGCATTACCTAAAGCGAAGCTAATTTAAAATAGAAATTATTCAGCTACATTTTTGAGCAGCCATAAAAGCTCCACGTGAGCACTGCTCGAGAGGTACTAAATCTCCCCAATGCTAAAACTGTTTCCTTCAATGTGCGACAGACCAGTCCAGTGTCCCCCAGAGCTGAGGGTGCACTGATAAAGTGGCAAATGGAAAAAGCCAGTGAGAGATTGGCCAGGAGCAGTCACTAAGCAGATTGCCCTCCCATTTCGTGGACTTTGATGGCTTAGGGTTCTGACTGAGGACCCTACTACCACGTTTTGCAGCAGAGGGGCATCTTTCCCTACAAGTGGAAAAAACAGTTCTGTCTCTCTCATCTCCTCTTATGCTCCATTCTCCTCCACATTTCTTCACACCCTCAACCACATCAGCAGCCCTTCCCTCAGACTCTGCATGCAGGAACCATCATTTGTTTTCGTTTATGGTTAAAGAACAAAATTTGTGGCTCAGTCATGAAAGGTTCTAGGAAAGAACAGGAAAAACTCCAGTTTAACCAGAGCTGTTCAACTAGGGGAAGCTCAAGTAATAGGAAGACATGTTTGTAAAAGGAGCTGCTTTAAAATGCAGCCTCTATAAAATCTGGCACATCCATTCCTCCAAAAAGCTCATGGAAAATTCAAATAGTTCCTGAAAAACTACTGTAAATTTTTATAACCCTACAGAATAAATTAATCTGCAAAAAGAGAAAAAATAAAGAATGGTATTTTATAAATATTTTATTGGTTTAATCTTGGACCAGCTCCTTCCATCACCCCCCAGAGTTTATCTCCTGGTGCTTTTTTTGCTCCCTCTGACTATAGAAACTGAAGCAATTCAATCACAGACAAAAAAAGGTATTTCACATACAGGGCATTCTGCATGTGCCATGCTGTTCCTCTAGCTACATGGCACAGAGGGACTGGAGAACATAATCCAGTGCTCCCAAAGCACGGTGGGATGAAGCCAGAGCAGCAACTCCATCGTGGGTTGTCCTTCAAGGTTCACAGGGCCAGGGACTCCCCTGGAGTCACAGCATCTCCAAACCATTAAGCACTGCAAACTCTGAAAGGAAAACTCCCATCTGACTCCAAACGCACTCATGTGGTACAAGGAAGCCAGAGCAGAGTGTGCCAGGGCCACAACAGAAATACCTACGCGTGTGGGGTTACAGGACATGAAACAACATGGCATGGGACGAGCAAGTCTCAACACCACACTGGTGCTGAGGGAACATGCCTTTCAGGAGACAGGGGCCACAAGGACACAAAGGCTGATTAATGGCAGAGGGGTGGCCTTTTCCTACACAAGAGAACCAGTTCTTCTGTCTTCTCCACCTCCTCCTGTACTCCTTCCTCCTCCTCTTTGAACGGCACAGCACTGGTCCCTTCTCCTTCCACCAGCACGCAGTGGGATAGCTGCTGCCAGAGCTGGGGAGGGTTCCACTGCTGCCACAAAGAGTCAGCCTGGCCTTAGCCACACCGAGCCTTCTCTGGACCCTGCCCCAGTGGAGACACTGCTGTGTGCAGGTGCTGGGGTCTAGTGCTCCAGGTGAGGAGCAGGAAGGAGGCCAAGTGAGCAAGCTCTGCACTTGGGGTATGAAGCTTTTTCAGTTCCACAATGGGAAGGAAGCCTCCTAGTCTTCTCTGCGCTCCTACAGGTCTTTGTCCCGTGATTCCTCTACAGAAAGACAAACTCACTCCTTATTAGGTGGAGTCTCACAATGGAAATACAGGCCCTCAGGGCTTTCGTTTTTCACTGCGTTATCCTGGATGACTTCACCTGAATTTTGTCTCAGGGCCAAGCATTGATTTAGCTCTATCTGAAAGCTAATCAAGCTGGGAGAAGGAGGGGATAAAGAGAAACCTAAAACACATACTTTACGAGGCAAAAGTGAAATTTGCATTCTTTTTCCTTTATAATTTTCATCTGAAGTAAACCCTCCTCATCTGTACAGCTCTGCTGAAGCACTTTCCTGTCATGGCCTGCCCTGCTTCTCCAAAGCAGCAGCCTGTAAGTCATCCCCCAGAATGTGCTGAGTTGGTTGATAGTTTCCATTAAAGCACAGAGGGTTGAGAAGATGTCGGGGGGGTTGGGGGGAAGATGACATAACGCACAGGAATGCACCGCAGGCAGAACGGACGCAGCACGAACAGGGAAGAAATAACAGAGAAGACAGACCATGAAAGATGTTGGGAAGGTTCTTGTTTACACAGTAGTGAAACATCAGTAAAAAAGTTTTTAAGCTAGATCTTTTCTGAACAAATTGTTCAGAGGCATCAGGGATAGAAGCTGGAGGAGCACAGCCAGCCAGACGTCACGCTTCCATTGCTCTGAGGGCTGATCCCCTCCCATCAGCCTCCTTTGGGTTTAATTCAGTGTGCCACAGAGCAAAATCTACCCCACTATATCTTCTGTAACAGCTGAACATTTCTAATTCATCTAACTTTATCCCCTTTATCTCATTTTGTGCATTTGGTTATTTTTTAATCCATCTGCCTGTAGGTTAAGATTAGTGGACCTTTACCAAGGTTCTGCTCTGCACGACCGTGCTATTTGTCAGCACTGGCAAACCCTTGTGTAGATGTATAAAACAAAGGACTGCATATGCCAGGATAAGACCCAGATTTATTAAAAATCACTGCAACCCCCTACATATGCCCTAATTTGGTGACTTTCTGAAGCACGAGCTATTAAAATTACAGGGAAAAGAAGAAAACAAGGACACACATTAATCTGATCACTCGGTTACATTAAACATACATGTAAGTGGATGCAACTTATGCTCATCAACAGTACAAGATACAGAGAATGAGGCATGCAAGGATTATTTTTTTAGTTGCTTGGAATTTAACAATACCGTACACTCCACACTGCAGTAAGCTAAATGCTTTTTTACCTCCTTTTTTCCCCCAGTTCATTTCTTGAACATTATTTGTTACTTACAATACATTTTCCAGTACCATCTTGACATCTGTTCGAATTTCCATTGCAGTTGCAAGGGACACAGCGTCCAGTAAATAATCCTTTATTCTCACGATAAAATCCAAGGCCACATTCCTAGAAATTAAGCAGAGAAAACAAAAAATAGTGTTGGCAGAAAAAAAAGAAGAGTTTTCCAGGTTATGGGAAGCATATTTTGAAATTTGCAAAGAGTAGTAGAGGTCTACAGTTCCTTGCAAGCTCTTCTAAGCCCACATTGTTTAAATTATAATTAATGTGATGAAATGCAGTGAATCAAGCTGAAGAAGCTTCATCTGAACCCTGTGCTCTACACTTTGCGTTTTGACTCTAATCTCTGAGCTAAACCCATTCCCTTTGGCTATGTCCAAAGGTGTAGAATATGACTTTTAAACCACAGAGAAATATTTAAATGCAGATTCACACTACAGCATTCTCAGAGAGGAGCATATGGAAACCCCACATATTTGCTGGTGGTTATATGAAACAATATTCATTTAACTATGGTGAATCCCTTGAAAATACTTCTAGTGAGAGGTCTTTTACATGAATTCATCAAGACTTCCACAGTAAGTCTACCTCGAGCTTTACAAAGCCATGCTTGGACAGAGCTGGGCGATGTAACAGAACATACAGGGGTCTAATTCCTGAGGACAAGCTTGCCCTGGAGACCCTGGAAACACAAGGATAACGTCCAGCTACTTGAGGGCACAGGAGCAGGAACACAGCCTGTCAGATCAAGGCTGGGTTGAAACAGGGAGCTGAACCACAGGATTATGAAGGAAACAAGAGAAATGAACTCTGTTAGCCTACCCAGGAAGGCAGTATCTAATGTGTTAAAACCGGGCTCTTGCTCGGCATGGGCAGGGAAAGTGCAAGGGTAGGGAAAGTACAAGGAATTCCTCCCGGGCATGGAGACCTCCCAAATACAGACCAATTCAAAAGTTCACCTTCTCTGCTCTCCTGGCACACCAACCACACCAAAAATGACCAGAGAGAAGCCTATCCCTTCTATTCCCTAGCTACTTTTCACTGGCAACTTAAGCCGGTGCAAGGAAGATCAGGGAGGAAGCTGTGCTCCCCACAAAGCCAACACCTCCCAGGTTCCTGCCTCCAGCAATGTACTTCTGCACTTGCACCTACAGTTCACCTTGATTTTATGGCTAGGGGCTGGCCTCCACAACATCCAGAACACGAGCTACAGCTGAACTTCAAAGCTAGACATCTTTTCCCACAGCAATTGCACCACCAAGACTGATGGGACTAACAAAGGATTTATGGAACGGTGTCTCAAATTGTGTTTTGAGATGTATTTATGCAGGGACAGGATGACCTGGTGAATTTATCAACCTTGTAACTACCAGAGGGGAAAAAAAAAACCAACAGGCAAAACAAAAACCTGCCTCTCCCAAAGGAGATCCCCAAAGGAATATTGAGTTATTGCTGTTTAAACAACACTTGCTAGTGACACCTTTGCCTTCTTTACATGTAGCATAAATGGAAAATAAACAAAAGCCAACCCAAACTATGCAGTATACTCCTGCCACCAACAGCTTTTAATACTGACTTCACCGTGAGCAAGGCCTGAATTTAAAACAGACACTTGAAACTTTTCAAATACATCTTCACAAGGGTGAATATGTTCCCTGAACAGGGAGCCAGTATCCACAGCTTCGGAAGAAACCAGGGGCTGAAATGCATTGAACAGCACGACTGAGTAAAACATGGGCTCTTTACTAACAAAATCTTTTTGGAGAGTGAAAGAAATCATTTGAAAAATACATCCAAATGCACTGGGGAAAAAAATATGCAGCTTTTTGTTTTTCTATTTATGCCACCTTTCAAACAAGACATTTGGAGTACGTGAGCACTTTGTTGTCAAAGCAGAATTCGTGATACTGAGAAACTGATTCCACACAAAGATAAAGCTCTAGGCACTTTCAAGTGCTCAGGAGTTCGGGCTGAGTGTTTTCAAGTAAACAGCCATTTAAAAGAAACTTCTCACACACGCTTCTATGAACACAGTACTTTGAGGCATAAGAAGATCAGCCTTCTTATTACTTTGATAGAAGTAATGTGTAAGTTGCCACTAAGTCCATTTAAAGCAGAGAGAAAGAAGGAAGCAAGTGAGGAAGGGAAAGCAAACAAGTTACCTGTCTCGGGTAAAAATCCTTTTGAACTTGCTGCTTCGTCCCCTCCTGGAGGTGAGGGTAGGATAGCCTCTGTTGCATTCCTTGCACTAAACAACGCCCCAGGGCTACCAAAGTGACAACCAGCCAGCCTGCATTCCTTGGCCTCTTTGCTTGGACCATCATTTTGCTTCCACTCCTCTATGAACGTTCACTGCTATCCTTTGGGCTCCCACCTGTTCTCTTACACTTTCTTCTTCTCCAGCTTCTGACTCAGACTAACGAGGCTCAGTGCTGTGATGGGCCCCACCTTTAAACTTTATCCATGAGTCAAGTAGTACAGCACACATTACTGCTCCCGAGGTTAACAAGTAACCCCGCAGTTCCTGTAGCTCAATTTATAGGTAAGTCGGGGTGTGGCAGGCATCACCTCCTCCCCACCTAAAGCAGCCAGACAGAGCCGGGTGATTAGAGCAGTAAATCACTGCCTGAGTAATGCTGCACAAACACACCGGGCTTACAACTACCCGAGTGAGTGTCTTGAGCACTTCCTTTGGCTGTGTATTTCCACCAGGTTATATAAAACCCACCCCAACGATTTGGTTTATGGAGGCATGAGGCTGAAAGCTGGGAATGGCAGTAGGAATAGTCAGTCAATGCTCGTCAATCTGCACGCGGTGCTGAACCTCAAAATGGGTGAAAAAAAGTTTCTAAAAATATCCCCCAAATGGTATTTGACAGATGATGAAGAGCTGCCCTGAGCAGCAGGCGCACACGAGACATATGCCAGCCAGAGATGTTGTTTTGTTCAGTCTCTCTGCAGCTGCTCCAGTCTAGATATTATTCTTTCATTCTCATTTCAAAAACGTTTGTGAGGTTCTTACAGCAATTGCTGCTTTATGGTAACCCTCAATTATTACAATAATTGCTGCTTCATGGTAACCCTCAACCGCTTTTCCAGAGAGTAACTCCTCACATTGTGTGCACTTTGTACGTCACTTTGCTATCCAGCACTTCATTCTGCTGCCCTGGGTGCTTACACGTGGGTAAAGTCAAGCCCTAAGCTAAGTGACAACTAAAAGAATGACCTGGATGGGCAGGTGATACAGGGACAGGATACACAGTTGCAGTGAGGATTTCACCATTCTTCAGGTAGCAGTCTCACTTTGCAATGTTTACATTAGCTTTCGTAAAAATCTCACCAAATATTTTCTGCAAATACATTAACTTCAGCTTTCAAATATTTTCCTATTAATAAAGGCCTCCAGAAATATCTAAGTTCAGGTTACTTCACTTGGACTCTTCCAGAATGAGGAACACCAGCAATCCTCTTGACTGTGCAGGGTCTCAGACTTTGCTGAAGTCAATTCTGACTTCTCTCGATGGAAATACTGACTGAGATTATTCAGCCTCTCCCAGGGCATCACGGAAGAATCCCTCATTACTCTGCCTTACACGTGTAAAGTGACATTTACAGGTCCACGAAAGCAATCATGAGTTGAAAAACCCTACAGTGCTTCTTAGACAAAGTACTTGAGCCATTGAACATGAAGCAAGTTTCATTACTTTAATAACCAGCCTGTTTCTCTAACTAACCCAGTCCTTATAGCTGCAGGCAAGACCGAAGACAGTGGTGCAGTGTGGAGGCAGTTCCTACCTGACACGAGTCACCAGCATACTCCGGAGGGCAGGAGCACGTCTCTACACCGTACGCGATGCTGCCGCTTCCTGCGCTGCTGGCTTCTTCCAGCCCAACCTCACCCAGGGTTAATCGCTGAGTTTCCGTGAAGTAGAGGCCTCTGATGTGTAAACCATCTAGTCTAGACAGGATTATCATCAGTTCTTCTCTGGATACAGGGTTATTGCTGCTGGCATGCCTGAAGTTTCCCTGCACATTAAGGGTACAAAATGAGCACAGCTCTGCAGCTTCTTGCAAAGATTATGTGCAAAGAAGAGAAGATGATGGAAAAAGGGAGAAAAGTCTCATGGCACAGGCTCATAGAATGCATTGGGTTGGAAGAGACCTCTAAAGGCCATCCAGTCTGACCCCCCTGCAATAAGCAGGGNTTACCCCTTGTCCTGTCCCTGCAGACCCTTGTGACCCCCTGCTTTCTTATAAGAAAAGGCCCTGTTCAGGTACTGGAAGGTCGCTATAAGGTCCCCCAAGGCTTACAGTGTCAACTGGTGTGGGATGAACTAGTGCTCAGGAAAATAAATATAAGTAATTTAAACACAGGATAGGTGAAAAAAGGACTAATCAGCATAAAAAGGGATGTACCCTTTACTTTGCAAGGTACGTATGGCTTTCAGGTATTGAAAATTGAAGAAGCATGTGGGCTCTACTTCAGTCATGCACATTTCTTTCAGGCATCACCCACCAAATCATAAAAGGGTAGGAAAATTGCTTTTATTTTCAAGAGTAAACAAAGTCCTCAAAATCCAGTCTTTGAGGGCTGCCTTCACATGCTTTCTTGCTACAAAAACTCAGCATTACTGAAAATTGAACCTGGCTTGAAGAAACATCTGGGTTTTCCTATATATGAGCCAGAAATAAATAACCCAGTTGGACCTTCCGAGCACAGATTTCAGGTAGGAATAATTCCTAGAGGGGTCACCTACCTGAATGTTGGACACCTCTAAACTAGGGAAGCAGACAGCAAGGAAAACAGGTAACAGTTCATTCCACCCCTATTAAGTACAGTCTGGAGCTGCAGTGAATCATCTCCCATTGAGGACTGATTCAGTATTACTGCACTGGCCCTGGGGGGAGTGCTAAGGGCTAAACTGGGTAAGGTGCCTCACTCAGAGGTCCCAAAATCAGCTGGCATGAACCTAGGTTCAATGTGGCAGTCAAGAGAGGAATAAACTGTCTATATTTAAGGTCTACAGTGTTTAAGTTTACATTCATTAACATTATCAAGTACTTGGTATTTCTGTACCCATTCCCTGTGTATCTCTTACGCACCCCTGGGAAGAAGAGGGAAGGCCATTCCATGGGAAGAAGAGGGAAGGCCATTCCATATTCAGTTCTTACCTCAACCAGCTGCACGCGCCCATAATACTGACGGTCGGGCAACGGGTCGTTGGGATCCACGTAAACAACTTTCATCTGCTGGCCCTGTGTGAGCAGAAGGATACAGCACTGTTGTTTCACTGCTTTTTATGGCAGTGTTTGGATACCATTAAATTGGGTGGAGCACATTAATCCTCTTGTTTGGGGGATAAAAACTAATCCTAGGAGAACTGTATGGCATTTTGTCAGTGAGGCGGCATCGCAAGCACAGCATCAGCAGGGGGTTCACTGCTTCTGTCTCTTAACAATCTTGCTTGCAAAGAAAATACCAAGAGAATTCAATTAATGCTGGTGAGTTTTCACAGGAACTAGTTATTACCTTTGAGTAAAAACAGGTTTGCATTTCCAGAACACTCTTCTTTGCATCCCAATGCACAAACAACTTGGGTACTACTGTAGAGCTTTGAGAGGCATGTTTCCCAATAAGAACCTGTGTTTCAGATGGTCTGAAGAAACAACAACCCCGCCTTGGGAATTTCAGCAAACAGTACAAGATGTGAATTTCCATCCTGAAGTGATTGCATTAAAAAAGCCAAAATGCATTTTTTACTTCAGTCCCCTAAACTCTTAAAATTCTGGTTAATTTTATGCTGAAGAAAATTCTCCCAGAAAATGAGATTAATTACACATAGAATCCAGAGCATATCTTGGAGACTTGAGGCCGTACTTGTTGTCAAACGTGCAAGGCAGTAATTCTTTGTTTTTTCTTCCACAGGTGCATTTGACAGAGAAAATCCTGTTCTATCTTTGTATTTGCTCTCAGGTCAGTTATAGATAATAATATGTTATTCTGGCATCAGACAGAGGTGCATTGATTGCTTTGAGCAAAATGCAGTAAAAGCACTTCTATAGCAATTTGATTGTTGGGGTTTTTTTGATTTTACAGCAATTGCTGTGACAGTGAAGCACGCTATAGGAGCAGAATTTGCCATTGTTGCCAAGTAACAGAAAAATTCATGGTATTGGTATTGCTTGAAAGAAAAAGAAGTAATAATATT
The DNA here is from genome assembly GCA_013399075.1 of Chloroceryle aenea. NCBI lineage: Eukaryota > Metazoa > Chordata > Aves > Coraciiformes > Cerylidae > Chloroceryle > Chloroceryle aenea. The sequence goes on from VWZY01001698.1 coordinate 91,113, forward strand.
TCAAAACTTACTGTTAGCTGTATGTCAGGTCTCTTATCCAGAAGAACCATGCCCTCACTAGGCAAGCCAAAAGATTTCACTTGGTAACTTAGGAAGCCACCATACGAAGAAAGCTGTAACCAAATGCACAGGACCAGAGATACTTTACAGAGTCCTATTAATATCAAGCAATAGTGCAGCACTCGAGTTTACCCCATCCTCCAGCATTGCAAATAACAGAGAATTGTAGAATGTTCGAGACTGGAGGGGACCTCTAGAGGTCATCTGGTCCAACCTCCCTACACAAGCAGGGACATCTCTACCTAGGGCAGGTTGCTCAGAGCCCCCTCCAGCCTGACCTTGAATGTCTCCAGGGATGGGGCCTCCACCACAGCTCTGGGCACCCCACTCCAGTGACCCACCATCCCTGGAGGTGTTCTGAAAACATCCAGCTGTGGCACTCAGGACATGGGTTAGTGATCCTGACAATATTTAGTAGATGGTTGGACTTGATGATCTTGAAGGTCATTCCCAACCTTAATGATTCTATGATTCTTTTGGTTCAGCCACAGGTGACCACAGACAGCCTCCAACCCAACCAAACACATACGCTGCTGCCCAGAACAAAGACCTTGGCATGTACATTTGGATCCTCTGACAGCTTCCCTGGGTGCTGCACAGGTGACTCCATTCAAAACCAAGGAAAGGAAGCTCCAGGCACAGACTAGACAGTTTTTGCTCCAAGAGCAGCCAAGAAGGAAGGTTTGTGGCTGCTGGGTCAGGTGTTTTGCCACAGATACACAAGGTTGCTTTGCACCCTTTGCCTGTTGGAGCTTATAGCTTACACTTGGTTTTGACATGGGAGGAAGATCTGCTCTGTCAGGTTTGGATATTCTGTAGGTAAAGCACCAGCCTTGGGTCTGCACCTTTCCATGGACCTTGATGAATTACAAACAAAACCACAGACAGCCCAGTGCTCGATCTGTTCCTTGGATCACAGGTCCTTAATGAATGCTGTTATCTTTAGCCAGCTGCATCTTTCAAAAGCATCCCTCGGTACATTGGCCAGAGCAACCCTACATATATTAAATTGTTATAACTTATATAACTAGTTAATAAATTATTTTTATCTAGATTAATTTTAAACAAACGTGCAAGAAAATTCAAATCAGAGCTAATTTCCTGTTTAACACACTTTTAGGACTGCACCATATGACAGGATGTTACATTACTGCTTTTTCAATGACTTTTTTTCCTTAAATGGGAAAATATTGATGTTGTAAACTACCCTCTGTATTCTATACGTACAGTATTTCTTATCTAACATTGTGGTTTCCTAATTAGAATGCTAAAATACAAAAGAGCAGAAGATGAGGCCAATGTGATCTGAATTTCCCATCTGCTAGTTGCTGCACTGCTGTAGACTTCACTTTTCATTCCCTTTTAACTTTGTCAGCAAAAGATAGAGAGTGGAAAGAAAATACGTTCTGCTAAATATTAATAATCCAGTGGAACTAGTGAAATAGTTTAAGATAATGGAAAACAGCCCACATGGCCTCAACAGAGTGACGAATATCTGGAGAGACCTTGTTCACTTTTCCAAAAGAGGTGCTGTCCCTGGAAGTGAACCAAACCCCAACGCATTCCCAGTACAATAACCTGAATAACTGGTAAATGAATGAGCTTGTGAAGTAAGCTGCAAGATGGCATTTTTGGGGGGTGGACTCGAACGCTGTGGGAGGAATAGCAGCCTTGGGGGCAGGACCCACATGTGCTTTGCAGTCAGAGCAAGGAACAAAACATGCTGGCTCGGGGGAGCAGAGCGCGTGAGGCTGAACGGCCTCGTCCCCTGGCCACCCTGCCACATGTCCCACTAAGATAAGGAAGTTTGCTGCGTACCAGGCACAAGGTAATAAAATACAGGAGCTCTGTGACCACAGACTTGCTTAGTGGAAAGGCTTAATGCTGCCTTTCCCCCTCCTGAGCACGCGAGGAAGGTTGTCACTGCCTCTCTAGGCTTTCTATGCAAAATTAGCACCACCTCTGCATATTTCCCATGCAAATGAAGGTATACATCAAGAAGCAGTGAAGCAACAGCCCTCTTAGCAGGGAATAAAAATGGGCTGGAGTCCCCTGGCAGATGCACACCCACCACCAACCAGGCGAGACATCGATGGAACCCTGGGTGAAGCCAGAACTTTATCAACTCTTTCCCCTTGACTTGTCTTTACCTTCTCTTTCCTTTAAGTACACCATATATAGCTTTAGGCAGGTGATTAAGAATTACACCTTTTTATTTTGTGGACCTGTGGTGTAAGTCTCTTTAGTTCAGCCCGAGTGAATTACCAAACCTCTGTCACTCCTCCTCCCTCCCAGATGGAGCAGGAGGTGACACGGCTGCTGTGTCACACGTGACACACCTACTCTGACATGCAGCATAAAACTCAGCGCTGTTCTTAATAGCTGTGTTTAAAAAGGGTCATTGACTGCTTTCTATTTTGTTATGGGAACAGCAAAAGCCCTTGTGGTTTAATCTTTGGTTTAATTTAGGGAATTGATTAATGTCTATAAATCTATGAGGCTGGGCACCAAGAAGGCAGGAACAGCCTCTCTTCACTTGTGCCCTGCAATAGGACAAGGGGTAATGGATTCAAGCTCGAGCACGGGAAGTTCCACCTCAGCATGAGGAGAAACTTCTGTACTGTGAGGGTGACAGAGCCTGGAACAGACTCCCCAGAGAGGTTGTGGAGTCTCCTGCTCTGGAGACTTTCAAGACCTGGCTGGATGCATTTCTGAGTGATCTGCTCCAGTTCTGTCCTGCTCTGGCAGGGGGGTTGGACTCGATGACCTTCAGAGGTCCCTTCCAGCCCCTACCATGTTGTGATTCTGTGGTTAATAGTGCAGTGGATAACGTATGCTTTGAATTTCTTTGAAAAATAATTTGTAGGCTTTGAAACAAGACCTTCTTTAATAAAAAGCACCTTAACTAAATGTGTTCTTCAGCTGAAAGGTAGGTCCCTCTGAGCACAGGAGAGCAGGATGAAAAATATTGCTTTAGTCTTTAAAATAAGGACTAAGAGCAACATCACCTTTAATGCTCTGGTGTCCTTCCTATTGGTTTTATTCTGCAGGACAGTAGGGTTGTCTTTGAAAAGCCTGTGTCCTACAACAGGCTGGCAACTATCCAGCTCCAAACGTGGAGAACCTGAGGCTCTGAACCCGTGAGCCACCACTAGCAAAGATCCCCTGGTCAGCAGAACCCCCATGCTGGAATGCTGACAGGTATTAACTGTGAGCAAAAGACTGCTCCCATGCATGAGGAGAAAGAGCAGCAACCAGCTGAAAGAACTCAAAGGTTAGAAAACCAGATGTTGCCCTTCCGAAGCAACACATTAAAAAGAAAAGTTTGTCTTGTGTGCCACTGAGCACGTGATCACCTTTTATTCTTTTGGAAGTCTGCCCAGGACATACTTTAGGGAGTCTAAAAGATACTTTGGCACACTGGCAAGCTCTCTGTGTTCTGGGTTTGAGCAAAGTGGCTGCAGGTACCAGATGCCTGAACCACAGCTCCTGACCATGCTGTTCACAAAGACCTCCCTGGCATCAATCAAGATGATCAATTCTGTGTTATTTGTCACAATTCCATGTTTTTGGTCATAATTTTAATGCTCTGTACTCAAGTAAAATGTTGTGGCTCCTGGCATAACAGGTAAGAGATAAGAATCTTGTGAGGGAAGAGAGAAAAATGTATCTAAGAAAAACAATGAGATTCTTTATCAACGATGCTGGCAAAAAAATGCATACAGGTTATTTAAAGAGATGAGTTGAGCGTCATTTACCTTCTCTCCCAGGTAAGATGGTGGAGCTTTCCAGTACAAACTGTGCACTGAAGCAGGTAATTCTTGAACATCAGCCACTACGCTATTACTAACGGGATTGAAAGTGACTGGAATGTCAATATTTTCATCTGCTGCCTCCAAGTGCCAGTTCTTCATGTCCACAAACTAATGAAAAATCAGAAAGGAAACAAAAGTTTGTCTCATCCTTTGTTATACTTCACCAGCACCAAGTAATGAGAAATTGCCTCTACAATTCCCTTAGCATAAAAGTCAATCCCTGCAGAGCCAACCTAAAGTCTTGGTGCGATGGAAGTTGAAAGGACCTCTAAAGAGAGCACGAGTGGGACAGATGTGCCAAAGCTCCTTGGGATGCAGGAAGCTGGTTTGTCACCTGCAAACTAAATTGTATCTTCAGTGACATGAAGACATAACCCTTCTGGAGGAGACTAGGAATTGTGTACACAAACCCAAGGAATAATCTAGAAGTGCTTTTTTAAGTCCATTCCAAAATAAAATCAAGGACACTAACCTAAGAGACAGAGTGCAGACCTGTGGCATGTTAAGTGGGAAGGAGCGGACACAGCAGGATATTTTGGAGTAGCAGGCAAGGTAGCATCATGTTCTGGCTCTTTAATACGCATTTTATGTTTATGTTCACGGTGACAGTTTCATGAAAGCTCATACAACCTGTTATCTATCCTAGTGCTGGGGGAAGGAACTGGTAATGCCTGGGTACCAGAACACTTCAGTCGTGGGTTGCCTTGGCTGGCCAGAGCAATAAAACACAAAGACAAGTAATCCTTAGAAAATGTTTTCCTAAAGCAAATGGAAGTTTGCTACTTACTGCTCTGAGGCCAGATTTTCACCCTTTACTTTTAAACAGTAAAGTGCCAAAATCTGGATTGCATCTAGTCTATGTCTAAGCCTCAGCTAGACTCCTCATCCATCATTCTAGGACTATTTTCTTCCCTTGTGTTGTTTCAGGCAGCTGTTACTTTTATTTCAGTCTTCAGCCATCTTACTATTCATTTATGCTACTAAAAAATATCTCTTTTCTCACACTTGATGTCATGTCTCTTTCATGGGGAGGGAAGAAAGACAACTCTTACAATCTCTGCAGTATCTGTCTCACATTTCATAGGCTTCAAAATGCACTTGTGATCCAGACATGTAAAATGACACATGTACTTATCAAAGCATCTCGAAAGAGACCATTGACTTTAACGATGAAATAATGTCTGAAGACAAAAGCAATGGACAGCTCAGCTTCAGTCCAATCAGTGATTTGTAGACAAACAGACAGAAAGGGCCATTTCTGCTGCTAAGGTACTTTCAGACCACACTAAGTCTTAACAAGGCTGCGCTCAATCTGCACTGCTGCTTGCAGAACATTTCTCATCCTTAGGAACTAGTAAAACATATTTTCAGTTTTGGAGGCAATCTGTCATTTACTTCAGGAAATAGATGTAGGTTCACATTAGCAAAGAAGAAAAAACAACTACAGGATACACCTTGGTTCTCCGACGATTTGTACTGCGGCAGTTGCTGGTTGCCCCAAAACAAAAGCAAGAGGTGCATCCCTTGGCATTGGAGGGGTCCAGATAAAAGGAGCCTGGTCGGCAAGTATCACATCTTGCACCTTCAACATTCTCCTGTTAAGAGACAGTTAAAAGGAATCTCAGCACTTTCCTTTTGGTTTTCCTGAGGCCCCCCAAACCTCCTGCCCATATGAAAAATATCTTCTGAAAGAAGATTTGTTGAAATGTAAGGAAACATGATTGAAAATTGAGATTGTCTGGATACAGTGTATTCCAAATGCAAATATAACCAACTTCCTGGAGACTTGGTTATGAGGTGTCTTTCCAGTTTATAAAATGAACCACTGAGTAATAAATATTAGTCAGAGACAGCTGGTAACTTCCTTGCCAAAACCCTCCTGCTTGCTTTTCCAAACCTACAATACAAAAGGTCGCTTGTGAAAGTTCACATTTATCACATTTAATTATGCAGATCAGAACAAAGGAAGATTTCCTGGATATAATGATGTGGTGAAATGTCAACTGACATAATATGGCTAAAAAAAGCACAGGACCTGGTTAACATCCAGAAGCTGAGCTGCAGATGCATAAAGCAGATCTGTGCAAGGCTGTTGCAGTGAATCAATGGACATCACTCTGCTGCTCTAAAACATTCTACTGCCCATAGAACTGACCCATGCTGAACTCATTTAAAACCAGCATTGAACTGCTACCGTGACAATCTGCGCCCATACTGCAAGGGAGGATGGGGTTGTACAGCTGCATTTAATTCTTACTGAAAATTTAATCAGAAACTCACATCATTCACCCCATTAAATACAAAATTGTCACTGACGTGCAAACGATGCTTGTGAATGCAGAAGTAATTTGATTTATCTGACCTTGCAGAGACAAATTCCCGTCTGGGGATCACAAACATCTGGTTCTGTTCCATCTCTGTTACAGCTGCACGGCACGCAGTTTGGGAAACTGTAGGTACCAGGAGCACACTGATCACACTGCCGACCTTTTATTCCTGGTTTGCATCTTAATCAACAAACAGAGATAAGGGAGTCACCAGGGGAGGAAGGAATGGAGCAAGCAAGTGAAGATTAAACCAAGAGGCAGGTGGATCTTTGAAGGGACTATGACACGAGTTTATGATTTCCACGGAGAAACAGCAACGAGTTAGCCCTGTTCTCAGACTGGAACGGTGAGACATTTTAGATGGTCATGGAACTCTATAGGAATGGATTTAATTTTGAAGGAGATAAGTGCTCACTATAGAGTTAGACTCCTGCAGTCTACATCTGCTGCAGCGCTTCATTCAGTGCTTGCAGTGCAGAGCTACTTTCTCTCCACACCAAGGAGTGAAACATGGATGTTGCACACAGGTAAGTGGAGCTGGAAGATTTATAGCTGGAGGATGTGACTCAGCATTACTCAAGGCACTCATCTGCTAACAAAAAGGTGGAGGATACCAGGCATATGAATAGTTACAGGGACTTCAGCCTGCCACAAGGCTTGGGTTAGTTCACAGCTGTTCACAAAGGAAAAAAATCCACTTTGCTCACAGCGAGTGCTGAATTCCTCATTTAGGTGAAGCATGGCAGATGCAAATCCACCACCAAACTATGAACAAGAATAGGCATGAGAGAACATCTTTCTGTGGCAGCACCTACTTCATCCTACCTTTACAGCAAACTTGCACTTGATAAAACCAATGAAAATGTCACTCTGACCACCCCTCTTCCTCCTGTTGATGCTGGTGAACTAACTGCACCAGCTCAAAGCAGGTTTCAAGAGAGTAAGGAGTCATTGATAATGAATATCTTCCACCACCACCCACATCTTTACATGAGATGAGGATGATGAGGTTATTTTTTCTGGTCTCAGCAAGTTGTGGAGTCTCCTTTGGCTCTCAGCATCAAATTGATATGTGCACCAGCACTGTGAATTTAATGGAAATTAGCAGTTAAAGTACATGGGCAAAGTAGACTGCACTTCATGGAATACATGAAAACAATCACTAAATTCACCAGGTAATGGGTAAGGCTTCTCAGGGTCTCTCTGAACACATCACTCCCACACACAGATAACTGGAGCTGGATGGGGACTTTGAACTTCATGGAATCCACAGAAGCAGAAGCATTAATCAGACTGTAGTAGCAAGCTACGTACTTCAGCAACCAGTCCAAACATATTTGCTAAATTCCCAATCTCACATCAGAATTTGTTACCAATAAGCTGCCATTTCTTTGATATTTCCAACTAGGCTGCACATGAACAATATCAGCACTCTCATTGTGCAATACAGCTTCTCACTGAAATGGAAAAACGTGACCATTTCCACAAAGATTATCTTCAATTTTCCTCAAGTAGAGATGTGCTAAGCCCATTATTTTAAGTATTAGATGTTATTTGACAGAATTGTTTATTTTTGTATAGTATTTATTTTGATATTATTTTTGTATTGTATGGGGAAAATGAAATCAGAGACTCACCAGATTGAGAGTGCATCAGGAGTTAGAGAATATGCTACACTTCAACACTGAACCCCAAATTCTAAACACAAAACTGGATTCCTGTTTTGTTCTTGGGGTGAGATAATTATTCACTTCATAGGAAAAGGACAAACTTAGGAAATAATAGGAGCATTCTCTGAAAATTAGTGTCCTCTATCATATTTACAGGCTTAAGGGCTGAGCAGGAAGGACAAATTCTCTTTGTTAGGACCCTAAGGTAGCCAAGCCAACCAAACTGAACTAATCCTGGCCTTCTGGCTACAACCTACTGCCTATCAAATATTTGTACTTGCTATTTAAGGACTCAGTCTCCCCAAGGAAATAACAGAAATGTTCAACCATTCTAATGTGATAGCATCTGAACTTAAAAATCATTCTCTCCCTAAGGTTGTGGCTGTGTGCTCTACCTACTTGAGAGGATGCAAAATAAGAGAGTAAACCTCAAGAATTTATTCTTATCTCAGCATGCTGAATTACAGAAAAATAAACATTTGTCATACAGAAAGTAAAATTTTAAGTGCAATCATCAGTTAAAACAGCTCCAACCAAAGGGTATTTCTCATACACACAGCACCCATCATCAACATTTCTCAAAATTCATTGCAAATCTTCAAGCTTTACAGTGTTGAAAAACATTGTTAGAGTTAAATCCAGGCACCAGACTGTGGAAGGTCAGCTGAAAAGTTTTAGGAACTGGGGAAATCGTGTACACTTTCACAAACGTGATGCGTACAGAAGTCAGGAGCTCTCTCTGAGCTCTGCTACAAATTGAGATTGGATGAGAGACAGATTTGTGATGTACCATAAGTAACATCCCATGTCACTGGCACACAGAGCACAGGCCCAGGAACCCCAGACCCCATCATTCATAGCGTGGTAGAGGTTGGAAGGGACCTCTGGAGATCATCAAGTCCAACGCCCCTGCCAGAGCAGGAATCTTGCACAAGCCAGTTTTCCAGTAAAACATTGCAGGTGTCCCTGAAACAGCCAGGTCCCCACTATCACCAAGCCCTGCTTAAATCCCTATTCACCATCAAAGTTCCCTACATCCCTCCAAATACCTGACAAGAAGGGTGAACCAAACCTCCCCCGTGTTGCTTATAACGCACGGAACCCAAACTTACTTGCATTGCCCGGTGTTTTTGTCACATTCTGGGCTTGCCGCGTTAACGACTCCCCTTTCTGAACAGTTGCAGCTTTCACAGCCAGCAAGCGGGTGATAGCTGAAGTAATTCTTCTCACACTCTTCACACTTTGGTTTCACAGTTCGTGGAGGGCAGATGCATTTACCAGTCGTGTCATCACAAAGACGTCGCCCGCAGTTGCATGCTAGGTCAACAAAAACGTTCTATACATCAATCACATCTCAACACAACCAACTGTTATGAAACTTGTATATGAAAAAAAAAATTAAACACACACAACTTTTATGTATAAAGGACATGATTCTTTTATCTCTTTCACTAGTTTTATGCTCAGGATCATAGAAGCCAACTATGTGACTGAGATGGTAGGTTGCAAGAGTGCTGCTCTGCTGCTTACCTTCGACACAGGCATCATTAATCACTTGCCAAAGCTGCCAAGGATTAAACAACAAATAGTTCTGGTGTTAAGGGCACCAGCTTTTACCAAGCAACATTTATAGACATGGAGCATAATATCTGAGGAGGTGGCTGAGGACTCTTGACGGAATCTATAAATGCATTTATGTTACTAAGGATAATATCAGAATATGAGGAATTACGAATGCTGTGTCTCTGATGACATGGGGAAAATCTTGAAGGTGTAAAATGGGATATAATAGAAAAGGAGGCTGAGGGGAGGTCTTCTCACTCTCTACAACTCCCAGAAGGAAGGTTGTGGAGAGGTGGGGGTTGGTCTCCTCTCCTCTCACAAGTTGCAACTGACAGGACAAGAAGAATTGTCACCAAGCTGGGCCAGGAGAGCTTTAGGTTGGACACAAGGAAAAACTTCTCTACCAAAAGGCTTATCAAAGACTGGAACAGGCTGCCCAGGGAGGTGGCTGAATCGCCATCCCTGGGTGTGTTTAAAAGCCATCTGGATGTGGTGCTTAAGGACATGGTGCAGTAGTGGCCCTGGCAGAGCTGGATAACGGCTGGACCTGATGATCCTAAAGGTCTTTCCAACCGTAGTGACTCTGTTCTGTGATTCTGTAATAACTTCAGAGCAATATAGCAGTCAGTACAGAAAAATCAATGGATATGTGGATAGTGGCTCAATGGCAAGATGGATTTTAACCAGTTTAACCATAAGCCTACTACACCAGATCAGCCCCCACATGCCAAGGCACACTCCTTCCAGAACTAGGGGTGGGATCACTTTTGCCTTAATCTGAGAGTTACTCTATGCTAAATCTAAGGTAGCTCAACCAGCCTCTCTGAGGATCAAGTCCTATCTAGAGAAGTGACACTGTGGTACCTATGCAATAAAATCGGGGAATTCAATAGAAGGTGTGGTCAGGTGCTGAGTAAGATCAAGGGTGCACTTACGCTTGCAGAACGGGAACCCGTAGTAGCCGGTCTGGCACCGGCTGCACTGACGACCGATGACATTAGGTCTGCAAACACACTGTCCTCCCAGAGGGCTGCAAGTAGGGCTCGTGGCACCTGCACTGTGGCAATTACATGGCAGGGCTCCGTTGTTGTAGAAAGCCACTAGTGACCTTACAGCATCCTTACAGAAGGCCGATGATCTTTCCAGGCTGTTGAAATTGAAATACAAATCACGTAAGCGCTGGCACTTGGGAACTGTTCTCAGTGTGCTTTGCAGTGATTCAGTAAATTAGGGTCCTCTTTCAAACAGTTCTTTGACATAAGGAGAGCATCATGCAAGGATATGTTTTAAATTAGTGGCGAACGGCTTTGAACATGCAGGTAAGAGATTTTTTTTTCCAAACAAAGTGCATATATTAGTCATATCAGCCCAGTCATGCCAAGCAAAATACCAAATACCAAAGATGGAAATACCAAAGACAGAAGGATGACATAGTTTTTCTCCTTTGTACTGTGAGTAATAAAGTTCTACCTTTACATTCCATTTACAACAGAAAGTCATGGAAAAATGACTCATGGAAATGTAATGGGCCAGCATAAGCCAGGAAAAGCATTTTAATGTAGCATTAGTGGGGATTTTATACCTATGACTTTAGTACAGAGCAAAAGTAATATTAATTTTCAGCTTCTTGTCAACGTTCGGTTGTTTAGAAAGTGATGCTTACTCAATATAAAAACTGTTTCCTCCACACTGGCTGATAAAATCAAATGACTTGTCCACTGTCTTTTTGTCAAGAATTTTGTAACTGTAGGTGTCTGCTGGAACAACTAAAACATTTTCCTTAAAACAACAAGAAAGCTAAATTATACATTTCAGAGAAAAGCAAAAGACACAAACCAAAGGCATTTATATATTTAAATGTTGCTTCATTATGCATTCTGCATTTTCTCTAAACCCATGACATTTAAACTGAAAAGAGGAGGAAAACACACCTCTCCCCGGAGCTGTGATGCTACAATCAGTGTACAATGAGAGCAGAGTATCTTTAAAATTTAAAATAAAACAGAAGCAGTGCACAAGAACCTAAAAATTGGAAGCATGATATTAAAAGGCAAATTCTTTCTTTCTGGCTTTCATCTTTACATCTATACCTAAGTGAATGGTGAAACTGAGAATAACATTTCCAAGTACATTTATGTAATGAACGTACCACAACCAGCATTCTTCCGTCAGGTATCACCACTGTAACAGAGACCTCAGGTTGAGAAACATCAAGCTCAATCTGATTTTCTGCAATCACCTGATCCCGACAGCCAGAGGCACGAGGGCAGAAAGAAGCATTGAAGGTACCTGGAGAAAAAAAATCCTCAACAACAAACAACGTAACGCCAAAAAACACCCCACTCTATATGCTAAAACATTGGGAAAAGAAAGGGGTTAGAGCAAATTCTGATGCTTACCAGACCACACGTGTCCCGCATCCACACTCACTCGCACTGGGAATGTTGGGTGTGCTGGTTGATAGAAATGGACCACAAATACGTATCGGCCCAAGCGGGGCACTCTGCCACGCACGGTCATCTGGGGCTGCAGGAACAAGGACAGCTCTGAGAGCATCTCTCTTTTGTGTGATATTCTTGGGTTTACGAGAGCTGTGCTCTGTGCCACCTACCTGCAAGGAAAGGGAGGGGGCTCAGCATCTCTCAGTGAGTTAAATATCTTCCAAGAATATGGCATTACACTGCTCCCATTTGTTTGTGTGGCAAACACATCTAAAGTGGTCTGTGAGAATGCAGCACGGTTCAGAAAGAAGCTGGCATTTCTCTTTTTCTTTCTGTAACACTCTTTGGGGCTTACTCAGTCCACAACATTTTGATCATATCACATCACTCAGTTCTGATTCTCTTAAAGTGTTTCCGCTATTTCATTTTAAGAATATACTTTGTGACTTAAGAAACAAAAATATGAGATACCTGGAAGGGTGTCAAGGTGACTCCATCAACTGAGGCAGAAGGCAAAGGGGCAGTCAGTGGATCAGACAGTATATTTCTCTGTACTTCAGAGGTTTTCCCATCCTTGAATGCATCCAAAACCAAAGCTGCCGGTGGAGTTTCATAGGCCGAGGGAATGCACGCTGCACTAAACACAGAATTATAAGAATTACACTTGGGGCTGGGAGAATTTCTTGACTATCATAAAAGCAAAAGTTGTTGACTCACAGAAGTTAATGTATTGCAATTAATAATGCAATAGTAACTCCTGTTACTCATTGTATTCTATGCAAAAAATCAAGGAGTAAATGAAAACAAGAGGTAAGGATTTAAATCACAAAGGGGAAAATGTACATTAACTGATTTTATTCACTCAGAATTTCCATAGCCTCAACAGTTTCAGTGGTAACACTTTGCTAAAGAAGATGAAACCTAAGGGAACCAGGAGTGTTAAAAAACTACCACAATTTTAATTAATTTAGTTAGTTACATTCACCAGAACCTGTACTAACCTTGAATTCTCAGTTCTACAAACCTTTACAGAGGTGTATCCTTTAAACATGCAAGCTTTCCCACTGAAGTCAACAGGACTACCTAAGTATTTAGAAGTTAAGTATACACTCAAATATTTGTAGAACTGGAGCCAAAATAAATAAGAGTGCTCCTTGAAAGCATCCTCAATCAGCCACTGCTGTGTTTAACTATTTCTGCCTTGGTATATTTAATTCTGAACTGAGAGAAGAATTGTCCAGGACTGCAGGAGAAAACACTGCTAGGGGTTTCCTGCTGGTATTCGATCACTTCTCGTAAGTATGCGGACAAGGATTAACCGTTGCTCAAGAGAGGCCCAGGACTGGAATGGCACGTATGTTTCAGGGCCAGGATTGAGCTGTATTTGCCAGGCTTGTGTGGGGAATTCTATGCAGCATCTGCTTATAATACTGTTAAACTGAGACAAGAACTCTGCATCTCAACT
>VWZY01001699.1:0-15489 GCA_013399075.1 Chloroceryle aenea
ACTCATGAAACAGTCTTACTTCTTCCGTAATATGTCTGTACATTCCCTAACAAAACCAGCTTATTTCCCAAACACATGCAATTTTCTCTCTAGCAAAAGGTCCTGATAAATATTTACATCTTAAGTGCCATAGGTTTATTTATTTTTGAGTGATTATAAGCATTTTTCAAGTAAATGTTTTGCAGAAGTGCTCAAGTCTAATAAGTTCTAAGAGGTTACATTTTGACAGTAAAACTTAAATTTGGGCACATGAAAAGTTTATCACACATATTGCTTTCAGTACATAGGAGAAGGACACTTAAAAGTCACCTCAATCCAAATGTCATCAGGCTTCTGCTCCATGCCTCAGACATTATTTAGCAATGTCTCCAAAACCCTTTGCCCCTTAGCTTTCTAATTCAATTCCCAAATTCTCTTATGGTTACTTCTTTTCCCTTTAGGCTTAGCTGGACATGTTTGATCTTCCACACATAGAAAACACTATTCTAATACAGGCTGAAAAAGTGCTGTTAGTCACCTGCAGTTGGCCATCCAAGGGTTTTATTATCTTTAAGGGAGAATTTTGAAGTGCAGTATCCTTATCTCTTCTAATGAAATACTTCCTAAGCTAAACCAATGACAGCTAAGTCAAAACTCACTGTAAGATTTCACACAAATTATCTGATAAATAAATAAATAAAGTAAAATTTTCTCAGACTGGAAAAATACCTTCAGCCAGATTTTCTATTTTAGACATGAATCCCTCATATAGTCTTGCAAATACATGATACATGCATGCAAATCAGATCTTTACATCTGCCTACATCAGGGTGTAGATATTTGTCTATATATGTGCAAATAAGCAAGTATCCATGTTTAACACTGAAAACCAAGTACATTAAAAAGACATCCATGTCCTTAAATCTGAAAATGACTGTTTTATACATGTTATCTCCTGTATTTTGGACAATACTAAAAGCTGATTTGCAGATTTTAACCCAGAACTGAGGATGGATGTGGGAAACACCTAAATGTGTCTTTGTTGTTGAGGCTCTAGACCATGTGACCAAGGTGAATCTTGACTGCCTTGTGCAAGACAAAATTCAAATCTGTGGGACCAGACTAAAAAACAAATGTACTTGCAAGCAAATAAATAAAAGTAGACATCCTTTATGTAGATTGTATCAAATTCTCTTCTGGCCGAGGAAATATATATAGACATCATAAAAATGCTCAGTGGGATTACTCAGAAAATAGAGCTTAATTTTTCATAACTATCCAAATTTTCAGACTTTCCTGAGGGAAGGCAGTCTATTCACAAAATCTTAAAGGAAAATTCTGATAAAAATGAAACCCTAATACAGGAATAGAAAAAGCATCCGTATGTGACAGGTGAGTGGACAGACCTGCACACAAGGCTATGGAATCAGTCTTTCATTTTCTCCAGTAATTATTGATACAAAATATATCACATGGTAAAACCAAATAAACTGCTGCCCAGCAAAGATGTCTTTGTATTTTCAAAGGACCATCTCTTCCTTCTTTTAGGTTTACCCAGACAGTCAAAACATCACCAAAGGAGACTAAGTTCTCCTGTTAGAATTCTGAGGAAAAGGGAGAAGGCTGTCTTTCCCCTTTAAAAATGGAGTCTGGACAGTAAAAATAGCAAAGATTATTTCTGGTGAACTCAGTAGCCTTTTGTGCCAAAGTAATCTTGTCCTATTGCTGTCTGCCTCTGCTCTCCTCTCAGTAGTCCCTTAGCCCAGAAGAAATGACAGTGAAAAGGTAATAGAAATTAAAATCAATTCTCAAAACATTTGAATAGTAAAAATGGCATTTGAACAGCAATACAGATAGAAAGAATGCTTCTGAGATCTATCTAATTGAGGTAAAGGCTTTTTAATGATAAATGGTATGTCTCTGTGCTGCTTCATAATTCACTGCGCCATTCTAGATGCCTCTATATCTTACGTACAATAAAATTTTAGTAGGATTTTGAACACTCCCTAAGTTAACAGGTAAGTCAATTTAATGCCATAAAAAGAGATGTAACTCTTGAGATTTTAAATAGTTTAATCAGGTGTAACCATTTCTTCTAAGGTTCTGTGATTTTTTCTACTCTGCTGGAAAGCACTACAGCATATCCAAATGCATGGCTGCAAGCAGCAGCAAGGACTGATTTTATTTCATCTGCCGGTGGCTGACCAGTAAAGCCACGCTGCACAAGACAACACAGGCCTGACAAAATCTGCAGAAATGTCTGCACTGACCAAAAACCAGCTTTTGTGAATTTACTACAGTNTTTGCAGTAGGCAAGAGTTACCACCAGTGCTGCTCTAGTCCTTAGGCCATACTCATTGTTCAAGGCTCACTAAATACAGATCAGTTTAGGGCTTTTTTTTCCACAAATGAAATGACTTTGTGTTTATTTTGTACTCTACTGTGCACCCTCCTACATGCCCACCCACTATTTACCCCATGTGGTAACACAGAAGAAAAACAAGGTTTGCTGATGTCCTGGGAGTTTATTTTATGTTATTGCTAGTTTGCATTTTATTAACTGGGGCCTGAGGGAGATGTGACATTGCCAATATTTGTGATTTTATTGTAAGTTTCACAATATTTAGCCCTCTTATTTTTTGAAGGGGAAAAAAAAAAAAAAGACCTTCGGAATGATAGATTCTCAAATACTGGGAGGTTTGTCTAAAAAAATACAGCCTACTTAAATAGATGTATTACTTTTAAAAATCATGTCATTTTATTAGCTGATCTCATTATTTAAAAGCCTAATTTGTGATTTTGAACACTTGTGGTTGGCAACATGGGGTAGTTTAGCAGAAAACAGCCTAGGTTTTATTTCCTTCCAGTGGGGATAAAATAGAGCAGAAGGATACATCATTTGCATAAAATGGGAACAGGCAGTAAAGTTAATCTGAATCCTTTTTCAAAGCTTTTTTTTTTGGTGTGAATTCCTTATTATTCATTGTTTACNGAGGTAAAGGCTTTTTAATGATAAATGGTATGTCTCTGTGCTGCTTCATAATTCACTGCGCCATTCTAGATGCCTCTATATCTTACGTACAATAAAATTTTAGTAGGATTTTGAACACTCCCTAAGTTAACAGGTAAGTCAATTTAATGCCATAAAAAGAGATGTAACTCTTGAGATTTTAAATAGTTTAATCAGGTGTAACCATTTCTTCTAAGGTTCTGTGATTTTTTCTACTCTGCTGGAAAGCACTACAGCATATCCAAATGCATGGCTGCAAGCAGCAGCAAGGACTGATTTTATTTCATCTGCCGGTGGCTGACCAGTAAAGCCACGCTGCACAAGACAACACAGGCCTGACAAAATCTGCAGAAATGTCTGCACTGACCAAAAACCAGCTTTTGTGAATTTACTACAGTAAAACCACATTGTGTTTATGGCAAAGGGAATAGACTTTCTATTTTTTGAAGTTTTAGACCACTTAGGATAAAATAGTAATTTGTTTATAATCTCATGCCTACGGCTGAAAGTTTGCCATAGATTTTAACTAGAGATCACAAATTTTTCACAGGTGCCTAGGGACCAACTTGAATGTCCAGAATAAAATGTACCTATTAATCCTTCAATCTGAAGGGAAAAAAAGCCTTGATCAGATTCACACTGCCCCCGNGGTTTGCTGATGTCCTGGGAGTTTATTTTATGTTATTGCTAGTTTGCATTTTATTAACTGGGGCCTGAGGGAGATGTGACATTGCCAATATTTGTGATTTTATTGTAAGTTTCACAATATTTAGCCCTCTTATTTTTTGAAGGGGAAAAAAAAAAAAAAGACCTTCGGAATGATAGATTCTCAAATACTGGGAGGTTTGTCTAAAAAAATACAGCCTACTTAAATAGATGTATTACTTTTAAAAATCATGTCATTTTATTAGCTGATCTCATTATTTAAAAGCCTAATTTGTGATTTTGAACACTTGTGGTTGGCAACATGGGGTAGTTTAGCAGAAAACAGCCTAGGTTTTATTTCCTTCCAGTGGGGATAAAATAGAGCAGAAGGATACATCATTTGCATAAAATGGGAACAGGCAGTAAAGTTAATCTGAATCCTTTTTCAAAGCTTTTTTTTTTGGTGTGAATTCCTTATTATTCATTGTTTACCTCTGTAGTAATAGATTCTTGCCTTTTATTTGCAGCCTAAATGAAGGCAGGATATTAAAGTAATCTTCCCAGAAACACAATTCTTAAAAAAAATGTACAGCTTGATTTGAGTTACTCCAACTTTCCGATTCTTATTGAAGCTCGGAAAACTCCGAAGTGTTCTAGGTTTACTGGGCACTAAAAACTCACCATCTGTGCTGACTTCAAGTTAATCTTGTCTTTTAAAAGGTTGCTATATATTGAACAGAACGCTGGATAGCCATATTTTATTCATACTGTTACTCCTTCAGTTTCATATTTAGAGTTTTCTGCCTTTACCTCAATAGTTTGCTTTAATTGTTTTTGATGAAACAATTTTTCAGCTGCAGTTGTTTTGCTTCTTTAAAGAAAGGGGGTTTGATTGGCATTTGTAAAGGAAAGTAGGTTTCAAACAATATTTAAAGAGAGAAAATGTTTGTTATGTAACTATAAAATCTAAAAATGGAAACAGTTTTTAGTTATTAATATGGAATTTTTAGAGCATGAAACAAATGGATCCTATCATGCATGAATCAGTGTGAAGTACTGAACATACCTTTTTATTCATTGCTGCATAAATATTCTGTGACTGATTATGATTTCTAGTGAATTAAAAAAAAATAAAATCAAAAGGCTATAGATATAGAAAAGGATACCTGGACCTACTGGTAAGTCTTATTTATATTCTCATGACATGGCTTGGTAATAGCAATCCGTTGGGAGAAAGGGACATCGATACTGATTTAGTAATACTGTGGCTTGGTGAAAAGATACAAATTTGACAGAACACCTAGAAAATACCATTTGTACCTTATAAAAGACTTTCTCTTTTCTGTTGGGATTTTGTTTACTCATACCCGCATTTGTTACATTTTATCCTGACCACTGAAATAATGAGAAAGTCAGTCTGTAAGGATGAGCCCAATGCACTCAATACCAGCTGCACGTAAGTGTAACTCATCCACTGAGTGTATTTATGAGACCTGTCTACACTGTTCTGTCAAATTCTCTTGAGAGCCATGATCATCCTTAGACATAAGCAAAGTTAAAGTGCCCTAGGGTGAAGGGATGCTAACTGTATCTATGTTGCTTGACCCAGGCACAAGTTGTTTCAGACATGCTGATTATTCCACAAGCCTTTCTACCACTCCTGAGAAATCTCAGGTAGCCCTTGAGTTGTGCCCCGCTTGTGATCCCTCAGGCTATTTGCCATGAGGAATTGTGTCTACCTCCCACCAGCATCTTCTGATTATCATGAAAATGTGGGAAGGAGGGAAAGAACATGAATCCAGACCCCTAGGCTATTAGCCTTCTCCAGTTTCCAAAGAGCTGTCTATACCTGTGTCTGGCAGCATACAATAAAACAGCATAACAAGTACCTGCCTCACAGGCTTAGCCTGCCTGAGGATCCTGATGGCCTTTCCCACTGGAGATAGGACAACCAACATATCCCACAGTCACCCCTCATCACTCTACCTGAACATTCTCTTGAAGAACAATTTCCAGCTTGGCTTTGGAACAGCAGAGCCCATGAGAGTCCTTGGAAGGTCTTGGAGAGATGGAAAGCCCTCGTGGAGCTTTTCTGTGGAAGGAAAAAAACCCTGTGAATTTGGAGGCAAGGCACCTGCAAGAGTAACAAGTCAGGAAATAAGTTGCAGGTTCTGGGAAATTGTGCCAGCATGGTAGCTCAGAGCTCTAGGAGATGGAAAGTAGAGTGGAAAAGAAGTAGGGAAGTGTATTGAATGATATGGGACAAGATGACATGCAGGGACCATGTGTCACTGTACCTCATCTATAAATAACTGCTCTCTCACTGCACAACCCTGGTTTTGGATGCAGGCTGCAGGCCGGCCTCTTACCAGTTCAGAAGTGATGCACCTGCTGGGTTTTGGGAAAGGCTGGGTGCCAGGCCTGGGCTGATCCCCTGTGGCTGACCACCACCAGGAGGCAAAATGGCTGCCAGCCCTAGAAGGGGCGCAATGCTGCTGCACCATGGACTGTCAGGAGAAATTCTCAGTAGCGTGGGTGGAGGTCGTCAGTCCCAGAGCATAGGGTGACAAATGAAGGTATTTTTCCATGGCACTGTAGGCTTTCAAGGGTATGGGGCCATGGAGTAACCCACATCGCTCTGTGGGGCAGGTGGCAGCAGCGTCAGGCAGGGTTCTGGCCAGCAGAAGGATGGAGATGGTGCTTCCACACAGCACCTTGGCCACATAGCTCTGAAAATGTCCCTCAGGACCACCCAGTACTGAGGGGAAGGACACCCGCGACCAAGCAGAGGTGGGCAGCCAGGCATCAACAGGCTGGCTCTGGGGTGATTTTACAAAACACAGGCAAACAGAGAAATTAAGATATTAAGACTTGTAATCCAGAGGTGGTCATTTTTTATGAGTACACTCAGACATTGTGCATATGTAAAGAGAAAATATCTTCACTTTCCATGATGTATAAAAGGCAAAGTAGCAGCTATATAGAACAGTGTATGAAGTTTCCTTATCCCTTTACCAACTGAAAACTTTACATATGTAACACAATATAGAGTATATGCTTGCAAAACATGTATTTACATTATTAGTCATTCACAGAATAATGAATTAATTAAAATCAGACTATTTCTGATTTCAAGATGAAGCAGTCCTGTTTGGGTTTTTTGTTTAAAGGAAAATGCATAGGTCAGACTTTATATCTGGGAATAACATTAGTCTCTTAGTTTCACACATAGATTAAAATCTTAATACTTCATAGCTAAATCTCACTATCTAAAAGGATAAATATCCCCTTTATCCAGTCTCATTTGTCCTTCACTGCTTTTGATGAATATCCTACAGTCATCTGTAGAGCACCTAGCACCAACAAAATTCAGACCTAGGACTTATTGTTATTACACCTCTGTTAAAAAATATAAAAGAAGAGGCAAAAAAAGATGCTGAAGAGCAGCAAAGAGGAGCTTTCCACTGGTAGTTCCATGAAACACTCCTATGAGAAGCTATTCCAGGCTCAAAAATAGATATCAACACTCTTCTACCACTGTGAGTGAAAGGAAATACCCATCATCTATATATTCTTACAGTAAGGAAAGGGTGGCACATGGACACCTCCAAACTGCTCCATGCAAAAACTCTTATACTGTCAATCACTCCAGCTGTGAATCCATGCCACTGTGTTTTTTTCCAAACCTTCTGTAGTGAAAGATAGTTTTGTCTTGTGTAGCATATTAACATGGATGCAGTAGCCGTCAATTCTTCTGTACAAGCTGAACCCTTGCAGATGAGCAACTCACAAAAACAAAACAACAAATAAAGAAACCTGGTAGCATACTAAATAAAAGGTAGCATAGGTTTTCTGCAAATCAAAGAAATGCAATTGCTAATAAAACCCTAAAAGAAAGTTTTTTTTCTAGCAGAAGGTAGATGAAGCCTAGAAAAGGAAAAAGATAGGAAATGAGCACAAGAGTTGGTTTCTCTTGGCTTGTGAACAGCATGTTTAAAGAAATATTTGGGGTTTTTTTCCTGAAAGTCAAGAGGAAGAATAAAGATGGAGACAAACTATAGCCAGTTCAGGCAAGGCTTTTATAGCTCCTTTAATCTGAAAGCACATGACACGTTAGGGTATTGCCATCTTTAAATATCTAGATAAACTCAACAATTTTTCCCCTCTACCTTGTGGTTATCTCAGCCAGATACTCTAGAATAAAATATCTTCCCTCTTCTAGCATTTTACTGTGAGGTGACCACTTTATTGTTGCCACATCTTTTTTTTTGTTGTTATTAAAGACAACATAGCACAGTATTTTATGTGCATCATGTTTGCCTTCCATGCATTTATCTCCTCCTTCAAATTCTAATCTGAAGTAATTAATAAGGAAAAAAATACCAATTTATTTCCCTGGATCAGCTTTTTCATCATTCTTAAACATAAGCTGCACTTGTCCTTCTTTCAACTTATTACTGCTACTGGGTAGTATTTACTAAGGGTCCTTGTTATCACACCTACAATGGTATGTTTCTGAATCAAGGGACAGACATTATTTGCTTCTCTCAGTTTGAGTTTATTAATCTCCTGAAGTTTCCAGTTTTGATTTCCCTATCTTTATTCTAACTACTAATCTTGCCTTTAGTCCTGATGGTTAAAGTCATCATCCTAACTTAAAACAAATCACTCCCTGCATTACCAGAGCCAAACCTAGATGATGTGCTATCTTTAACCCCAGTTCCTGACCCTGCAGCCCACCTTTCCTTTCCCTGCTTTCATCTGCTTTGTATAAACTGAAGAACTTTTTTTTTTGCCTGAAGATTCTGCCTTTGAGGCAGATAAAGATCCAAACCACTGTAGAAAGCTTTGTAATGAATGCCAACACCTTGAACTACACTCAGGAACTAATTAGCAGTTGATGTAGTAACAAGTCAAGAAGCTGTTAATTCTCACTAAAAAAAAGTCAAGTCTACCCGAGTAATTCATTGTCAACACACTCATACAGATGCTTACAGCTGGCACACACATATAGTACCTATGTACACACACATCTGTCACAGAGTGTATATATACACATGCTTAAGTTTACAGTTGATACTATCTCACTAAAACACAATGAAGTGTAATTTCTTGAGTAGAACTTTCCCTGAATTAAGAAAACAACACTTGTTTTGCTGGGAAAGATGTAGAGACAACAGACCCCTACTTGTATGTGGTTGAGGAACATGCTAACTACTGAACTGTAGGTCACAGATCAGTTTACATCTTTATTTCCAGCAACCAAACTGAGTCATTCTTCCTTCATGCCTCTTTGAGAAGAGATCCTTTCCATAAGCAATGCATGCCAAATGACATGGAGATAATACATAACAGGATTTGCTGCATTAGTATAAAAAATTGAGCTTGGTCATGTCTTCTCATGACACTCCCAGTAGGTTCACTATGCTGTAGTGTTTCACTTGTAGCAGTGTTACCACCTATAATTTCAGCTAGAGCACAGCAACAGTTTTTAATAGGTCCTGCGCACTGCAGTTGGGCACCCCAAGGTGCTCAGCTCTACTGCCATACTCCCTGCTACCACATGGGCTCTGGAAGTTTCTCTGAATTCCTTTCAGAAAGTAATGCAATTGTGTGGCTTAGGACCAAGGCAAATATTCCCATGATTCTTTTTAATTCATCTGTCTTAGCACCATTTTCAAAGAGCTGCTAAGTAGTGTGGAAAGAACACCAATGAATGTCAGTCTCCCTGAACAAATATAAACAAATTGCCACCAGCAAATCTGTAGTCAAATGATGGCCTGTACCTCAGGGCACTGAGGGTTTACAGGATCACTGAAAACCCATCGTTCCTCCTCCTACATATTCTCTTCAAGTAATTGTACTGCATGATGTATTGCTTTCAGACTCAGCCAGCAAAATCTGACTAGTGCTACAGGTAATCAGTCTCAGATCTTCAGGATGTCAAAAGCCAATTTCCTAGAACTGTGATGAGTTCCTCTTGGAGCGGTAGCAACAAAAATCTGCATATAAGTTCCCCTCAGCATGAAGAATCACATGGAAACCTCTCAAAAAATATTTAGCTCCGTATCAGGTCTGGTACTTTGGTGCAGGCAGATAAATCATCACATTTTTTTTTTAGTGACAATGAGCACAGTTCTGAAGAAGATGCTATCCTCCTACATCATAAAGCACAGCACAGATGTAGGTCCACACATAGGTAGTTATAAAAGTGTTTGTACAGTTAGGATTAAATAATTATACTGTAACCACTAATGCAACACAGACTTTTTAACTTCCATCCCTTGTAATTCAGAGATACATTTCGGTGATGTTTCATCATACTTAAAGGCTTGATTAATCAGTACTAGCTTACTATTCATGTAGAGGTTCTAGAAAGGTTCTAGTTAGAGGACCTGGATAAGGTCAATTTCTTTTCTATTTTATTTGAGAAATGGAATTTCTTCTGGCAGTAACACTAAGCATTGCTCTTTCCCTTAGTCATCCTATAGATCCAAATTATCTTTTGTAACCTGGGTTCATGAAGCCTTGGCTGGACACTTGCATGGGTAAGAACATAAAACCATCTGTATCAGGGAAACACTCTGTTTCTGACAATTCTGGGTGCAGATATTCTGGAAAGAGTATAAGAAAAAGACAAAACTGCAGAACTACTTCCCCTCACAGCTCAGGAATGTCTTAATGCTAGAAAATTTTCAGTGGAGTCATATTGTCCAGTTGCCTTTTGAATTCATGTAATATTTTAACATCCACAGTGTTCTGTGCCAAGGAGTTTCACAATTTAAATATACACCATGTGAAAAAGTATCTCCTCTCAGTTTGATTTCAATCTGTTATCTGCATAGGAATAAAGAAGGTCTTTACACCCCAATTTGCAGTGGAACAAAAATAGTGTATTTGAAAGATTTAGGAATAGAAGGAAGATACTGAAGCTACTACTGGAAAAGTAGTTTTCTGTTGTGATGTGAATTTGCCTTTCTTTTAGCATCTGCTAAGAATTTTCCCTAGATGTTTTGATTTGAATATTATAGCTAGACTATTCTGCTGCCTGGAGAATGACCTGGTATAGGATTTATGTATGGCACCATGATACAGCTTCAGGCATGATGATTGTACAAATGAGCAGTGTGGCTGGGTAAACACCCTATGCTGGAATCATATAAGGATCCCCTGGCTCAGGTCTAGAATTTAAGCAAGGTGACTTGTTAGATGAGTTAGAAGATTCTTAGACCAGTATAAGGCACTCAGGTAAGGAAAGAGCTACACCAGTACCCAACAAAGTCATTTGTAATGACCTAGGAGGACTTAGTCACCTATTAGTTGTTCTATGAGGAATATATATTCCTTTGTATTTTGCAGCAGGTGATTCTAGCCCCACATCTTAGTGAACTTATTTGCAGATTTGCTTTAGTATCTCACATTAAAATTCTGTAATATTTGTCATTTAAGCAAATAAGCAGTCAAGAGAAAGTGCTTTAACACAAGAGGACTCAAGGTAACTCCACAAATATGAAGTGTATAGTGGAACTTACAAACTGGGACTTCAATTATTCTGGTTAGTTCCCACTGAGAACCTGAGACACAGATCTTTTTCGTAGAAACAAGTAGGAAGGTTTGTGTCTTTCATCCTTGCTAGAGAGTAATTCCCTGTTTCTCTCCAAAAATTAAAAAATAAGTAGTAGTATATGTAGAAGACTGTATTTGCCTGTATGGCTACCTGTATACTGGGTCAATACATTATTCCCTTTGTACATGTTAGCATCATTTGTTTCCTTTGTTTATACAATGATTTTGTTATTGTTGCTGTCAGTAGCAAGGGTGATAATGGATTTGTTATTCATGGAATTATCTATCTATGACTGGGAAGCAGACCTGACTGTAGCAGTCATATTTCTATAATATATCTGTAATTATGCATTCGGGAAATTTGACAGCAAAATGTCAAAACAAAAGCAGATTTGCTCTGGTGGAGGTACTTGAAGACAAACAGCATTACATCAGAAGCTTGTATCTGGTTCAGACAGGCTATTTACTGCAACAGAAAAAATAGCCTTTCGAATTACTTTCAGCCTTCCATACCTCATGTTAAAAGGCTACTGTGGTGCCCTGTCACTTACTTATCATCAGAGTAGAGGCCAAAGATGAACATGAGTCACCAAAAGAGTTAAAGGAAATTATCACTTCAAAAGACTGATTTCCTGTAGTTTTGAAAATCACGGGTATCCTTCAGTAGCACTTAATAGATAGAGCTGAGTACATCTCCTGCTATATTGGCATTGCTAACACTCATGTGAGGCATTATTGATTTCCACGCAAGAGGATGTCTGCCTGTTTGTTGGATCTACAAGAGTGCTCACAGGAGACTGTACCGAGCTCCAAAAAGCAGTGATATATTCCCTCATTCTATGTAAGGGACAATACATTCCTTTCCCTCACCCTTCAATACCTACAGTCTGACAGCTTCATACATTGATGTTTATGAATCACCGAACAGGCAGTGGGAGTTAATTCTACGAAAAAATTAGAAGGTGATACATTCCACATTACAGTTGAAAGTGGAGTTTAATTGTTTATCTAAGAGGAAGTTAACACCAAGAGTTTTGATCACCGAAAGGCTTTAGGTTTAGTGCATTAATTTGTTCAAAAAGATACCATTTCAATACTGCTGTCTGCAATGAGTATAACAAAACTGCAATTAGCACTATCATTGAGATAAACCTTTTGCTCAAATCTTTTACATGGGTGGTAAGAAAAGACTGACAGGAAAATTAGGTTTTGTTGCGACAGACGCAGGTGTGACTTCTGTACCTGCACTGAAGGTTCCCAGCAGACACAGGTCTAAGGAGACATCTGAGCATTCAGTCTGGAAAATCTATGGTGGCTGACACACAGCACTCTCTCTCTCCACCTTCTTAATTCTTATTTTGCTTTTGACAGTTGGTAAGTCATCTTTTTAATGGCTCACCAGAGTCTTAATGCACAACTTCAGACCAAATTGTTTGAAACCATGACTTAATTCATGGAATCTATTAAAAAATGTGTTGACAGCCTTCATTCCAGGAAGAAAATGTTAAGTACTTGTATCACAGGAGCTCTCAAGATTCAGGCCATATTGCCCTAGATTATAGATATGCATAGTTCTTGTATCTGACTGTTTTTTTTCTCAAAATGGAATTGACTGATGTGAAGTACTGCCACAATAATTTTGCACAATGCATTGCTAGCTGTTCTTATTGTATAGGTGAAGAATGGTGCCAAAGGCATGTTAAGTGATTGGTTTAAGGTCAGAGAGAGGTCGGTGGCAGACCAAACAACAGTTTATGGCCATATCTCCCGGGTCCTTCTCTGGCACAATAAGAAAGAATCCCGAGTACATAATTTCCATATGATAGTAGAGAAAATATATGATAGAGAAACACGACTTTTAAAAACTGTCTAATCCTAGATGATGTTTTGTATTCTGAAGTTCAATTTTGAGATATCCTTGAATCTCAGAAAAAAATATTCTGCAAGTCCACCAAACCCAAAGTGCTTCCAGCTGGGCATTGAAAACCTGGGGCACCCAGATCACTGGCTTTTTGTGAACATTTGCTCTTACAACTGTGATTTGACCTATATAAGAGAGTAATTCAGAAATGTCTGGAGTCTTATTTTGTTCAACAGATCTGTAACTGATATGGGCTAATGAAATATCATTCACCATAGTTCCTAGCCAGATTCACAACAACTTCTTGGTCCATCTGTTCACAGAAGACACAGCATTTTACATATCTCTTTGTACCCATATTTGTAAAGTCTGTGTTTAACTTCCTCCACTATATTTATGGTCCTTTCTCAGTCAGAAATACAGAAATGAGGCTATTGAAAAATAGAAAAAAATATAGATTAGGTACAACAAAACCATAAGCCCCCCTCTCAAAAACAAAACAAAACAAAGCCCAAACTAAAAACCAACACGCTTCAATATTTTTCTGAATAATCTTTTGCTATTCAAATATACATCTTTATGTGAATTTGCTTCAGAGTTCTTGTTCTTCTACCAATAACAAACCACAAATAGCTAAAGTGAACAGCACATGAATAACGGATAGGCTAAATATTAATCATTCAGAATATTCACTAAGTACTTAGAATTTTTAACTACTTTAAAAGAAGGACAACTTTGCTAATGATGTCTTCAGCAAAAAATGAAATTAAATTAGTGAGTAAGGATTTTAGTTTTTGCAACTTCCGTGGATGATTATTGCCAAGCTTTTACATACATATTGTTCTCACAGATACTGGTTATATGTTGGAAAAATAATAATATTTTTTTAAATGTGTTGCTCACTTATTCATTACAATTTCTAATGAATACGGTATGTTTGTCTAAGATAGAGATAAAGGTAAGAGCTCTTTAAATTAGGGTGGTTTTTTTTCCCAAAAGTACCATTTAGTGTATATGTAAATGAAGCTATAATATTTAAGAAAATGTGCCAGGTCATAAACACTGAAGTTTTTTATTGGCTGAAAGGATCTGTATGAAAGAGTTAAAGTTTGCCTTCAGCACTGTGGCTGTTTTCTTTTATTGTCTAAACTGCCAGGAAATAAAGCCTGATTATAAAGACTGATGGAAAAAAATAAGTTAAAGGAACCCACATTTCGTATATGATTTCTTAAAAAGAGATATGCACAGGTAACTCTCCTTTTTATATGTAGCTAGCCTTTATAAAAGCAGGTAAATATATTTATTTGCAATAAACAAAAATTTAAATCCTCAAAGTTGTAGTGTCTCACTGATTTACTTTTCTTTCTTTTTTGAGTAATAAGCTGTTGCTGAAAAGGGGTTAATTACAGTTTCTAAATGAAAAAGTGTTTTATTGTGTCAAGTGTCAGGAAGTGAGTAGAGGTGCAAAGGAAAGAGAGAGCGAGAGAATAAGATCGTTAGAGCTGATACCATGAAGTGTAACATAAATTCAGAGATGACAGAGCAGGTGAGGTCTTTGAAATGCAGCCATCACAATAATGTCACCTACAGCTGAGAATCCACAGAAGAAGAAAAAGAAGAAGGGAAAAAATAAATAATTGGTGGGGGGGAAGGAGGGGGAGGGGAGAAAATAAAGAGAAAAAAAAAAAAAGATAAAAAATAGGACAAAAAGAAAGAAAAAGCATAATCACAATCCAAATGTGATCTAAATACAGAGCAACAGACTACTATATGGATTTTTTTTTTTTTCCCAAAAAAAAATCCTTGCTAGGAAGCATTGACTAAAATAGTGAGTATAACATCCAGACCCTCCACAGGGAGCAAGTCATTCCTCTTTAGCAAGTAACTTTCTTGCAGTGCCAGGTTCTGTTTTATAGAATCAAATAAAAAATATAAATTGCAAGAACACTTGGCCTTACACATTTTGTAACTTTGACTGTTGCTTTTATCTCATCAGATACCACAAACTTTGACAAGTTTACCTGTGCTCACTATGACAAATTCTCTAGTAGTACACATAAGCCTACATATTTGCCCCAACAGAGAATGTTATATCAGAAACACTTTTGTCTTCATGTAAAGCTTCTTCATGGTTATCCAAGGAAATGCTTGCAGAAAATTTTTTATCTATTCTTTTCTCCTAGTGCCACAGTATTTCACCTCATAGGAAACATGTTACTTCTTTTCTCAACTGTCTGATCTACATGCATCCTATTGGTTTTGCTACCCGAGGGCAAAATCCTGCAGTCAGGACTACTCAGACAAATCTCACTTAAAAATGAATAGGAGTGTTACTCACATAAGGCTGAAAGCCCCTTGTCTGGTTATGCAAAGAACTGATACACAAGGTGGGCCAAGTTTTCCACCAGATTAAATCAGTGTAGCTCCA
>VWZY01001711.1:7509-35023 GCA_013399075.1 Chloroceryle aenea
AAAAAAAAAACCAAACCCTAACCAAAAGAAGAAAAAAAAAAAACCTAACTAACAAAAAAAAAACACCCAAACCAAAAATCCAAAGCATGATTTATTTTTTTTTCCCACTTTTACCTTGAAGAGCTTCCAGAATTTATTGTGGAGAAAAATTCAGGTAATTCTCAATTTATTGAGAGAAGAGTTTGAAAGAATTTCATTCACCCAAACTGTCCTATATTCACAGCTGACTTTTCTGGAGAACAGCATAGAATCACAGAATCATAGAATCATAGAATAGATAGGGTTGGAAAAGACCTCCAAGATCATCAAGTCCAACCTCTAAAAGAAGTATAGAAGAAAACTATGACCTGTATATAAAGAATTAATATTTTTCAGGTTTGTAAGTGTCTGAATGCTTTGAGAGTCTCTTAGGATATTTACATGTTGATTTCAAGATGCAGAAAAATAGATATATTTAGCCATTTGATACATGGAGTGCACTGGTGTCCACAAGTAGAATGTGGCTAAATTGACAGCTGTGTTACTTGGAAGTATAAAGATGACATGAAGTATGAGTTTTAGCTGAAGCCTGAATGTGGAGGTAGCATTTTCCCACTGTTTCTGCATGGGCACAACAAAGATGAAAAATTCTTCCAGTCATTAAAATCAGTTTTTATGAAAATATAAAATTAAATTTCTAGAAAATGATAGCTCATTCGCAGGAAAAACAAAACAAAACAGAAAAACAGCAAAAATAACAACAACAACAAAAAACAACAAAATTATCTCTGTGAGGAGATTAAAAAAAAAAAGGAAAATCCGATATACTACTTGCTTACTATATTCTGGCAGGATAGATCCTATCCACTAGTATTGTTTCATCTTTTGCAGCAGTCTCAGAGATCTGCAGTCTCCCCTGGATGCTGATGAAAAGCCTCCATTTTTACAGCACCTTTGAGACTTGAGCAGAAACAAGCTGCTTACTCTTTACAAAAACTCCTCTCTGAAGATCTACAGACTGAACACCCAAAATTCCCACCCACCAGAAGATGTTGCCCAACTCAAAGTACCAAAGGTAGATGGCAAGATGGCAGACAACACCCCTTCTCTTTGTTTAGTTATACCATGAACTCATCTCATGGTGGGTCAAGTTTCATTAAAGATGAGAAAATTCCTCATAAAGAGTTTCTTTGGAGAAAGAGGAAGCCCAGACCATCCTATTACTCAGATGTAGCTGATAAAAGTAAAGTTGTTCTGAAGAAATTGCTTACAGCATTCCAAGGCAAAGACTTGTAGTCAAAGGAGGTGGATGACAAATCCCAGTGTGTAAAGGATTGTTATTTCCTATTCTGCATGTATCATGGTTTAGGGTCAGACCTATAACAGATGCTCTCTGTTAACCCCCCTCCCTCCCAAAAGGGGAAGAAAAAAGGAATGAGGAAGAGAGACTTGGAGATTAGAAAAGGAAACTAGAACAGATTGAATGCAAATAATAAATATGGAATATATACAAAAGCAGTATTGCACCCAACCCCCCNAATGCAGTTAGTTAGAAGAACTGAGCTGAAAAATCAAATCACTGAACAGAATTAGTTCTCACTTGAACTAGGAGAGCATGTAGTGCAGTAGCTGAACAGGAAGTAACTTTTTTTGTTTTGGTTTGGTTTGGATTTTTTGCTTGAACAAATGCAGGCAGATAGAGTTGCCCGTCCTACTTTGTGCAGTTTTGTAACTCTTCCCTGGAGAAAAATAGAGTTCATCCAAGGTTGATGTGCCCTGCATATGTAACACCTTAATATAATCCGTTTCACTAAGAAATTCTGTATTACCTCCATCTGCATGGAGGGTCGTTTTGAAAATCAGGTAATAATCCTGTTTCCTTCCTCTCTCATTCTACCTGACAGGTGTCCAATAACCTTTATCAGTTACTGCCAGCAGTAGAATAGTTAGTCCAGTGTCTATTCTACCAAGCAAGTTCCTGACTCCTGTTTCCTCAACAGAGTTACCACCATCTTTTGAATTGGTTTGAATACCAAGGCAGGAAACACTATTCCATATGCCTGGCAAAACAGGTTCATTTATCTATATTCTCTTCCCTGTGCAGAAGTGAAGGACTATCTCTCCTACCCTTTCCCCCTGGAACCTATAGTGAGTAGATGCAGGTTGCTGCGTATGCAGTAATGAATCATTTCATCAGATAGTCACATCAGTATTCACAGTATTTGTCATAAGCTAGTTCACAAGCCAGGGTAGTCTTTTCACTCATGTCTAATACTGAACTGTGGTTCAGTGGAATATTTCAAATAATTGCCATGTTTGAGCCAGTTGTCAAGCCCAGGAAGGAGTTAAAAAGCAGTTTCTTTATACAGTCTTTTTCACAGCTGGAAATTCTGTTCCCTGCCTATAGGTCAGCCTTCACCCAGGACTGGTCTTGTTCAGACGCCTTTGAGAACAAAAAAATCACTTAACAGAAAGACTGGTTTTACTCTATTCCTCTCAAGAAGACAGTCCTCAGTTCTGAGGTCTAACAGGATTTCAGTAGGAAATGCTTGCTGTGCAATGTAACAAACACAGAGAAGACACCTACAACCAGTAGACTTGTACCTATGCTCACAGAAAAGAGTGTACAGCTTTGAAAGGAAATGAAACAGCCTAGTCTGTTTGTAGCTGATACACTTCTTCTGCAGGTACATCTTGTGTTGTGGTTAAGGTCCGTCGCTCGGAAGATCTCGCGTTGTACGGAAAGACAGGGACAGCTAGATAGCCAGTAGCATTTGATTTATGACGCTAGCAGACGGATGTGATGTTGTAAACCTAGGCTATATAACGCGGTGTTGCCCACAAATAAACGCCATTTTTTATCCACCACATTGGTGTCTGCGTGCTAATGGAAGGTGCGGCCATTTAGCAAGCTGCGTAACATTTCCCTGAACCAGGTCCCCGTGGCCTATGCGCCCCAAAACTGGGGCGCAGAGGCAGCAATCTTGGTTGGCAGATGCTATTCTTAGGATATCATCTCCCAGCTGCAGGATTAAGGCCCTGAAGTGCCAGGAAGGCACCACCAACAGAGGTCTACCGAAGCCCTGTTCCAGCCAGCTCCCTTTTCTTTCTGAGCAAAGGGAGTAGGCACTCACCAGAAGTCAGACAGCAATAAGCCCTTGAGGTCATACAGTTGATTCAAATGTGCCAGGATGGGTCATTCCTAGAGCACCAGATAGCAGATGGAGAAAAAGAACAGCAGTGTTAGCTCTGTTGTATGAGGTGCCTCAATAAGAAGATTTTTTTTTTTTTTCTGCACAGGTTTGACTTTGAGAATGTGTAAATACTAAAGGAAAACATTTTAGATGTGAGCTTTCTGACTGATCCGTGGTTGTGTGATGTGGATAACCTCTAGAGAGTTGAAGCAAATAACATCTGATAGGGTACCAGTTATCTAAAAGCCAGTGTCACCTCTTCTTAGAGTCAGAAGAATGACTGCTTTCTCTTCAAGTCACTGAGGGTTCTCTTGTATTTGAAAATGTCAATATTTCAATAATCTGAGTTGATAAGATGGACTAGCAGTGGTCCTTTGTTTCAGCTGCTGGAGGTAAACTTCATATGTTCTTCACAGAGGCACTTATCTCTGGACCAATGTGACTCCTGGCTTCAGATCTACCACAAAATCTTGCTAACTTGTTTATCACTAAACTTTAAATTATGGCTGCAGCCTGAGATACTTAGGAAGTCATTGAGGTTGTCCCATATTGTTTCATGTTACAAATGAAAAAATTACCTCTTCCAGCTGCAAAACCTCAGATTCCCTTTGATCAAGATCTCCAGTTCCATTCAGCATGGATGGAATTAAAGCCTGATGTGACATATCTTCAAGTATGTTTGAAGTATTGTTATATACAACAAAAAGTGAGTAAGTCTTATGTATGCCAGATCAATCCTACAGTACAGTGTAAAGATAAACTTTGGTTTGGCCCACAGTTCCTCAGGCTCAGTTCCAAGTTTGCATTCAGGAAGGATATTGAGGTGCTNAGTTGTCCCAGTTGAGTGAGTCTCAGGCATGTCACTGGCAGCAGCAGTCAGATATATTGGCTGCGATCACTGAAGTGCAAAATGCTCTTACCACATTTAAGTATTATAAGTGGGCTTTTTGGTAGTGGTGGTGACTTAAATAATAACAGTTGCAATTAAAGACCACAAAATAAATAGTTAGACTACTTACATGAAGACATCCAATGAAATCTATACTGAATAGCGCAAAGGTCATATCCTTATATCTAAATCTGATATTATAAAACTGACATATATGGGTAAATGTTTAAATTATTTAATGTGATCAGTGGTAAAGTGTGTGAATTAAAAAGGCATTTTCTTGTCCTCCATTAGTATCCTTGTTTATCCTGTCAAATGCTAAGTTTGATGACCCTTGCCCCCATCCTGCCCAGAACATCTCTATGTTTACTATAAATGGACACTCTAAACAGAAGCCTAATACAAAGTTTTGGATATTATGAAGGTAGGCAACCCCTTGAAGATCAGATGTGCAACCAGCATTTAACAGATTGGAAATCCTTGGGAATCTTAATGTATTTACTATAAGTAATATATATTGCATTGTAGCAAGTTGAACTCAACAGTGGCCTCAACTCATATAGAAAGTCTTTAGATGTTGCTAAAATAATGAGTTAGTTCATTTGCAGCTTGAACAACAGAAGCCAGAATTATTCTCCCTCCATTCGTATCCTATGTCCATGTTTACAGTGAAGACATACAGGTTCAGAAAAGCTTACAATATCCCTCTACTCTAGGGATCTACCCTTAATAAATATTCTATTTGTATTTTTTATCACTGCTGTTATGCTTATTTTCAGTATTTGATCAGACATACTAAAGACCAGGGGAAAGCCTGTCAGTTAAGGTAAAATTGTGACAGTGAAGCTGATCATGTTATAAGAGGCATTCCATTAAGTATTTAAATTAGCATAACTATAAAAGATGTTGTCCAAAGTAAGAGAATTTTTAGCCCTTGATAACCATGGTAAATAAAACTGGGAAAGTCTGGAATAGCTTTCTTAACAAAGATAGTAAAACCAAAATGAAAGCTGTTCGGAAACCACCTGCAACCACTGCAACAATGCAATTTCTTTGACTGATTGAACACACACAAAAAAGATTTCCGTCTACCATGATACATCTTTGTCTCCTTAACTCCAACAGTGATATACATCAGGGTTCACATGTAGCAGTCTGTTTTAAGACATTCAAGGCAGATATTTAACACATTCTTCTAGAATATCCCGATAAACTATAATTACTTTGACATAACATACATATCAAGAGGATGGAAAACAAAGTTCAGACATAAAATGTACACAGTAAAACCAGAGAACAACAAGTAAAACAATAAAAATAACACTTTTTGTCAGTGCAGGAGAAAATTAAAATATCTCCTGAGTAGGAATTTCCTTTTCCTTCTGTGGTTTATTGCAGTCAGAAAGGATGTGAAAGCACAACTTCTTCAGGATTGAAAATGTATTAGTTTTTATGATTCAACATTGTCCTCAGGAACTAACAAAGAACAAGTCTGACTGAAAAATTTGCTTTAGCAAGCTGTCAGTGTTCTGTACTATCTATAAACTATGCTTCCTTTAGGTAACACATATGTTCTGATAACCATAAACTACGAAAAATCTATATTTGAAATTAATACTTGCAGAAACAACATAAAACTTTCCATGGTTTGGGCAATTTAATTTTAAACTACATACTGACAATAATTATGAATTTCTCTTTGTGCTCTTTGCAGTGTTTAAGTACATGCTAATGCTGTTTAGAACTTTGTCTTCAAGAAGGTGAAGTCAGAGGACAGTTGTTATTAACAGACAAATGGAGGCAACTTGATACTCCAGAAGATATACAGGTACTATTTTTTTTCTGCAAATCATCTGAGGAAGCAAGGTGAAATAGTGGTACTAGCTAACAATGAGAGAAGGGGTACAGAATAGAAACAAGCTTGAAGTTCTTACTTCAGATGTCTACACAACAACCTTGTCTCCAGGATCTCCTTCTCCCCCATACAATTATTGTATGTGTAACAAAGAAATCCTAGAGGATAAAAGTGTTTATTTGGTTTGGTTTTTTTGTTTGTTTGTTTTTAAAAGAGATGCATTCCAACTTGTTAATAACGTGAGGTTTGAAAATACTGTGCATTAAATTACTAGCTGGGTAAAATCAGATATTTCTATAAACTATTCTATTTCTAATGATATAAAATCAAGGAAGTGTATAGATGCTTGTAAGTCAACAGTAGAGGAGATTTCTCTGTAATAAAATAAGTGGGCCTGTATCCCACTGTTTTATTCTGCATCCTTCATAGTATGATGCGTCAAGATGTCTTTTTTACCTGAAACTATATTATTTGCCTGCTGCACAATATGCTGTTTCTGTCTTGGAGATAGATACAGCATGAAATCATTTACCCTGTCTTTTCTTTCCTAGTATGTATTAGTTAAAAAATGCTTTTTGTGATGGGAGGATATTTTAAAATTTCTTTCAACTGTGTAACTTCTATTGACATACATGTAAAATATTCAGTTGTACAGCTGTTGTTCATCTCTTACTGAAATATTAAAATAGAGCTGTATAAGAAATTAATTATTAGAATTAAAAGTAAAATATCTTCTACATCATACAATTACTGGAATAAAAGTGTTTTGATAAGAAGTGTCTGATGCTGAGAACTTGAAGCATTACTTTTACATCTATTTGTTGCAGAGACTGCAAGTTGCTAACTCTCGTCTTGACTGTCTTCATGCCTCACAATGGATTGAAATGGCCAGAAATACCTGAGCACTGCCTTGAATCTGGGGAAAGGTTAATCAAGCAGCTCTAGAGACAGCATTACCAAGAACAGAACAGTGCATTTATGGGCAACTTGATTTAATAACTGTTAGATGAAAAACTTATTAGAGCAAAAATATCCTTTTAGTCATTATCCAGTTCTATTAATTTGGAAATATCAGTCATATGAGCTCTCTTTTCAAGCTTTTATCTCTTTGACCATAATTTATGATATTATTGTGCCTACTTCTGTATTTGCATTCCTGGTAAAACTTTTGTATGTGTTCTAATTCTCAAAAATAGGAACGTTTGTGGTGTTTGAATGACAAAGCTAATCTTGACAAGTCTGAATAATCAACTAATGAAGAAATTCTGTGCTTGATAGCAAGTGTGGGCAGATAACAGAAAAGCCCACCTCTGTATTTTCTCGATAGTTAGAAAGGGAAAACCAAGTGTGATTCAAAGATATGAGAGGAAGAATATCTCTTAGAAATGTGAAAATTCATCCATACGAGTACAAATGAAACTTGCACACTCTGAAGATAATGGTTATGCTCCCATTCAGATGTGCATAGTGGCTCTCTGCTTTGCTTGGTGTCCTTGAAGCAAAGGTAATTGGTTTTTTACTCTCCTGTGAGCATAACGCACAATATGACTACTGTCACACCATAGGGAGAATGCATCACACACTGTATTTGTATTGGCAAAGTAGAATCAAATTGTTAATACATCCAAGGATAGTAACTGGCTTCATCAATTTAAAAAACTCTGTTGCTCTTATCTGTCCAAATGCAGAATTTTTGTTAGTCTGAAATATCATGTCAATAATTCAAATATAACAGTCAGATGATGAATGAAGTTTATACAGCATTTTAGTAATCTCATAAAAAAAGAAGGATGCACATTTTCAGGATCTGTTATAACCCCTTTGATGGGGACAATTTCCGTTTCATTGTTGTATCTGGCAATTCCTATCTATTATAAGGATTTACATTCTTTCTGAAAATAATGCCATGTGAGCTATTTTATAACATGAATTTTCACTGGTAATGTTGCAATCACTAGCTCATTTAAATGGAGTGTTTTGGGGGTTTTGTTTTTTGTTTGTTTTGTTTTCTGAATGGGGGTTTTGGATTTTTTTATTTACATCTAATTTCGTATTTCTCTTGTGTCTGTAGCATACTGCAGTGGAGTGGGGGGAAAACTAAAATAAATTGATGCTCTCCTCCACATTGTTCTTCACACCAGAAGAATAAATGAAAGGAACTTATTTTTTTAATAAGGGGTGCATTGTGGATGAGATAAGGAAAGATCTTATTTGAGAAGCTATCTAGGTTCCGAAATACACACTATAAGAACACAGCAATATTAAGGACCAGGATGACTACAATATTGCTGTAGTTCAGAACACAAACACCAAGTCTGGATTAAAGGTAGGATATAGGTTCTCCTGGTTTGACTGAAAACTAATTCTGTTCAGTGATTTGATTTTTCAGCTCAGTTCTTCTAACTAACTGCATTTTCTGAAGTTAGCAGCATGTTTTAGCAGACAATGTCTGCTTCTAGCAGTGATAACACCCCAAGTTTAGAGTTACTACCTAGGACTGGTATGCAGACCAAGGCCACTGCTGGATCTTGTGTACCATGCTGCGGGGTGCAGAAAGTAAAAGGCTGCACCTGCAGGGTGGAGTGGACAGGACAGGTGACCCTAAACTGACCAACGAGGTATTCCAGCCCATATATGTCATATTCAGTATAAATCTGAGGGATCATGAGGGTCAAGCGCCTGCTTGGGTCAGCTCTGGTCTTCTTCCAGTTTCTTCCTCGCTTCTTCAATGGCCAGCATCCCAGGAGGACCCTGTCCATTCCGGCTTTGATCCTGACCTGTGTATTCNTTATCTGTCCAAATGCAGAATTTTTGTTAGTCTGAAATATCATGTCAATAATTCAAATATAACAGTCAGATGATGAATGAAGTTTATACAGCATTTTAGTAATCTCATAAAAAAAGAAGGATGCACATTTTCAGGATCTGTTATAACCCCTTTGATGGGGACAATTTCCGTTTCATTGTTGTATCTGGCAATTCCTATCTATTATAAGGATTTACATTCTTTCTGAAAATAATGCCATGTGAGCTATTTTATAACATGAATTTTCACTGGTAATGTTGCAATCACTAGCTCATTTAAATGGAGTGTTTTGGGGGTTTTGTTTTTTGTTTGTTTTGTTTTCTGAATGGGGGTTTTGGATTTTTTTATTTACATCTAATTTCGTATTTCTCTTGTGTCTGTAACATACTGCAGTGGAGTGGGGGGAAAACTAAAATAAATTGATGCTCTCCTCCACATTGTTCTTCACACCAGAAGAATAAATGAAAGGAACTTATTTTTTTAATAAGGGGTGCATTGTGGATGAGATAAGGAAAGATCTTATTTGAGAAGCTATCTAGGTTCCGAAATACACACTATAAGAACACAGCAATATTAAGGACCAGGATGACTACAATATTGCTGTAGTTCAGAACACAAACACCAAGTCTGGATTAAAGGTAGGATATAGGTTCTCCTGGTTTGACTGAAAACTAATTCTGTTCAGTGATTTGATTTTTCAGCTCAGTTCTTCTAACTAACTGCATTTTCTGAAGTTAGCAGCATGTTTTAGCAGACAATGTCTGCTTCTAGCAGTGATAACACCCCAAGTTTAGAGTTACTACCTAGGACTGGTATGCAGACCAAGGNAGGTGTACTTTATTGCCAGTAGTGAAAGTAGAGGAACTTCACCTTAGGGTGGTGAAAGAGATTCTGAAAGTTATTCAGATACACATGAAAAAATCTACAATAACTTATTTCAAATTTAACATTTTACGTTTGTTCTTAATGTTAGTCATAGTGTGCTGGACATAGTTTATAACTCATGAACAACTTAATCCTGAATAATACTAAACAGAGCTCCAGGAACATACTGTTCAGATTCTGATCTTAACACCTTGAGTGAGATACTGAATTGCTCAGTACCAGTAATGTTCAAGCTCTAAGTATAGAGCAAACATGCACCCTTCAAGTAAAATGTAAGTTAAATAATACGTGTGCACTTCTGAATATATTTTTACTTGAGTTACTGATACTAAGCATGTATCTACATCTTCCCTCAACAGTAATATGAAGGCCTTTTTCCATCAGAAGACTGAATTTTTCTATTTAATAGCATCAAAATCATATGTAGTAAAGTAGAATAGAAAGAACGTGAACATTTTATTCTGCCTCAAGTAAACAATTACATTAGAATAAATTCAACATGCTGTCATTTTGGTTTAGTAGCACTTCACATACATTTCATCAATTCATCTAACTGCACACACAATGAAGATGCAGAATTTAACTTTGGCTTGTTTCTTCCAGGCAGTGAATCTACTAAAGATTAATTTTTCCATGTTTATGCAATCAGAAGTTAAATAATATTAATTTTCTCTTATTTTGTGTTCTTATATTGTTCTCATCAAAATTTTATGGGAAAAAATAAGTTACTGAACAGCAAACATATAATTTCCATGATGAGGACTGTTCTTGTCACCTGTAGCAGTGCAACCAAACACTGAGAAAATGAATAATAAGATAGATCAGTGAAGTCATCTGCTTGAACAGGGACACATACCCTTTGACTATAACTCTCTCGACTTTAATCAAGTCAACCCTTTCTCCAGGTTGTTTGGGTTTGTTTGGTTAGTTGGTTGTTTTGGTTTTCATATTTTTGTTATTTTTGTTTGTTTGAGATTTTTTTTTAAAAAAAGAACAATCTTTTGTCTATGAAGGGTCTCTAAAGATTTCCAACCTCTTTGGTCGTGTAACTCAATGCTTAAATAATTGTGACTTATTTCAGAACAAATGTACAGCTCATAAAGGAATACTTGAAAGAAAAGTCTCTAATGAGAGCTATAAACTTGCACCTACTGTATTAGCTGATTTAATTATAGATGATGTACAACAAAGATCATATCTCAAGAATAGTCATAGAACGTCAATTAGAAATCAAAGTTGTTTTGAATTCTTGAGGGTACGAAGGGAACAAAACCAGCCACTCACTCTTTAAAAACAAAACAAAAAAAACTTCCAAAGAGTTCTAAAAGTTTACTTCTCAAAGATGTGAGTACTTGGCTAAAGTTGCTGTACAAAGATTCAAGTGACATCTGGTGTCAAAACTTGGTGTGGGAAGGGAAGAATTTGTCAGGAACAGCCAGTATCAGAGAGGAAGTCAGAGGATTTTTCAGTGCTCAGATACCTGAACTATCTCTGAATGAAAGAACAGCATGGTCTTTCAAGTATGACATAGGCTAGGTTCTTAGGACTAATCTGGTATCTCAGCAAAGGTCTGCAATGTGCTATACAGCCATCTTCTTAATTGAAAGACAAAGGTGACAAACCTTTGTATATGGATTTTATTTCCAGATCATATCAAAATACCTTTTTAACAGAAAACAAGTAAATTAGCTCTTTAAGCCTTAGATTTTAGACAGACTAAAAAAGTTGGTTTAGAGGGAGATAAAACAAGGCCCTGAAAGACAGCTATATTCCTTGCAGCCACCACAAGAAAAAAAACCAAACATTCACTGCAGTGTTGAGTGTAAATGTTAGGCAGACTGCCTGATAATGTTGACTAATTTGGTGTTAATATCCAGCAGATAACTTACTTTCTGCAGACCAAGAATCTCCAGTCTCATTGAAGCTCCCACTTTCTGAGGAATAAGTGTATTTAAGAAGCCAAAGCAAAGTATCCAGCAACTTTTTTTTTATTATTATTATTTTCATTTGAGAACACCCTCACAGGGCCCTACAGGGATAAGGCTGTGTTTTCATGTTTCCCCAACACCAAGTGTTTTTCCTGTATCCTATTTTACACAGCCCACTTGCCGTGCAAACACAGGCAAATAGAAGCACTTCTTCCCACCTTCTTTGAGAGCATTAGCCAAGTGTCAGTGCCTATCAGGCATTCACACACTGCTTCTGTCCTAGCTGAAGTCTGCTGAAAGCAAAATTTCTTCTCTCTCTGATTCCTTGGTAAGGGAGAGGTTGTGCCTCACCTTGCTTGCAGGTCTGTCAGACAAGTTTCATAAAAAATCTGTTTTTATGGTTTATGCTATTCTTCTGTTCTCTGCCTTTCTCTGTATCCAAACAATCTCATTGTGATTAAAAGGCAAATCTGATGTGCATGAGTGTCAATGCTTTAAAAGATCAGAATGTTGTTTTTAGTACTGAGGTACATTTCATACAAAATAATAAAACCAAAACCAAAGCAGGACCTGATTGTTTTGTGTTGTTTGGGGTTTTTTTGTTTGTTTGTTTGTTTGTGTTTTTTGGTTTGGTTTGGTTTTTTGGTTTTGGGGGGTTTTTTGTACATGATTAGGAACAAATCTGTCCTGCTGTGTTAGTCTCAAAAGCAAAGCCTAGAGGAATTATATGGCAGCATGTTTGTTCTCTTCACACTTTTGCTTTAAAGTTCATGAGTACCAGAATAGCACAACATGCTTAGATGAAAAGAAACCTGAAAAGAATTAAGATTTTTATCATGACCCACGAACGTAATTCATATGAAAGAAACTATAGAGCATAACATTCATAGACCAAATCTCAGATGCAGTTACTGTGATGCCAAAAAACATTTTTTTTTTTTTCTTATTCAGCCCAGTTAAAATTAAAGCATTGACAGAAAACAATTTCTGTGAGGCAAGTGGAAAAGTTAATAAGGGATGATATTGAATCTGTTTTTCTGCATTTATTTTTGCTGGATGATCCACATCTTATATTCTGCAAAATGTTGCTGAAGCTAAATAAGAAAAATAAATCAAAATATAATGCCAGATTTTTCTGCTGTTTTCTTTTACTTTTGTATATGTAAAATAAAGCTAAAAATAAAGGTTAGTTGCTGAGCAGGTTTTTTTTTCAATAAATTTCAAGTGTGTTGCACAGCCTGTGGGGAACACAAAAGAATTAAGATGTATTTATATCACAAGAAGAATGATTCTTTTTAAGGTTGTGAAAGAAATCCATCATGGTTTACATTCCATATAAAAGAATGACTATGACATTACTGGAGTAAATTAAAAAAATAAGTGAATCCAGGATAGCTGACATTTGCTGCAGTGCCATTCTTTGTCAGTCAGAGTGGTAGCACCATTTTC
Organism: Chloroceryle aenea; assembly: GCA_013399075.1. Taxonomy (NCBI): domain Eukaryota; kingdom Metazoa; phylum Chordata; class Aves; order Coraciiformes; family Cerylidae; genus Chloroceryle; species Chloroceryle aenea. The sequence continues at coordinate 20,495 of VWZY01001711.1, forward strand.
TCTACAAGGACAAAAAATACCCAACTAGAAAAATGCAGCCTCAGAAGCTGATTCTTGCTGTTGCTACAAGAAACAGTAGAACAACCTAGAGGAGCAACAATATGATGGGTATCTTTGCCCCGTTAGTACATGCAGTCAGAAGCACTTGAAAAACATGAATTGTTATGTTTTTATCCACATGGCCAATGCTGAGCTGCTTATAAACTGTATAGCTAGAAATGTGTTATTTAGCTCAATGCAGTAACAAAATGCAAAGTCACCTTATAAGTAAAATTTGTGTTTTCCCTCACACAGTAGTGACAGAAAAGTTACTTGGTCTAAAAAATCTATTTCTATATGTATTAGGTTACCAGAATAAAATGATGCTTTACTGGAATTTGTAAAGCTTATTTTTCCAAAAAATAAAATATCTGTATTTTTTTACTTTATGGGTCAAATTCAGGTAAGGTAAATGGTTCTGTAGACAAAAATTGTACAAGTATAAACACTTTCATGATAAAACCAACATCAGGGTAAAGGCAAGGAGAGAAAAAAAAAAAAAACACATCAGAAAGAAGAAAATGAAATAAGAAATATCATTGTATTTTGCTTTACTTCAAAGCTGTGGCTATTCTTACTAATGGCTATTCTTGATTTGTCTCCTCATTTCTACAATAGCTAATGCAGTTTCTACATGAAATTAAGTAAGCATCCTTCATTTGTCTAGGAAATTATTAGAAGTAATATTGACAACTTTTTAATAACCAAAGAAGTAGAATCTTACATAGCAGGACGTAGATTGAAAGCCAGTAATCTCTTCAGTTTTTGCTGCATTCTACTTGGAAACATCCCATTGGACATAACATGATAAGAAGAAGAGCTATTTTTCAATTATATTTCTGTTTGATTTATAACAGTTTCAGTGGAAATACTGCAATGCCTATTTTCATTAGGACAGCATATTTCTGAGAACTGTATATTCAGTATCTTTTGCAGAATTAAACAATATCGAAAGGCCACAGTTTAAACATTGATGCAATTTTGTGCAGAAAACTGCATGCCACTACTCTGTTGTTCCTGTATCTCTGTACACACATAGTGTTTATTTTCTAACTCTTTGGGGCAGTTCCTAAGGTCATGTAAATTAACTCAGGTCCTTTCTACCAGTGGACCAAAGCCAATCTACATTAGCTGAAGAAGTGACCTTCACTGAATGGAAAAAGAATAACAGTACTCAGTTGTTGGGAAAAAAAAAAAAAAAAGACTAAACAAAGAATCATAACTTAAAAATTTTGAAGCTGCAAGAAAAATAGTGTTGACAAAGCTTTCAACCAAGATTAAAAGATTAAAACAAGAAAGCAATTCAGAATAATAACAGTGCTAGATGAAAGAGAAATCTAAATCTTCCATCCCACAATCTATTACAATATTTCATACTTGTTTATTACCATAAACATGGAGAAAAAAAAATGAAAATATTAATATTTATGAAATTAAAAGCTCTAGATACATTTGTGTTACAAATAAATGCAAGAGTTATTTGTATCAGCCTTTTTTAGAAACAGTATTTTTTTTGCTATTCTTGAACTTAAATTCACAATTTCATTTTGCTGACCCAAAAAAGTGTTTCCTATGATGCACAATAATCTTTACCTGCCAGTGAAAAAACATTCAGTTTCTTAAGAGGTTTATTTCTACCTTGGAAGTCCATTGGAGGAGTTCCTACAGAAAAGAATCCTGACGGGTTTGGAATACAATTTGTCTGTTCATTAGCTTCTATGAAGTCTAACATCTTTCAGGAAAATGGTTCGTGAGTTCTGAAATATTTTGTTTCCAATAAAAATTCAGAATAATTTGGATGCACAATAATCTAAGGCTGGGCATAAGAACTCATTTTGGTTTTCCAAAGAAAAAAAAAACAACACAGAATCCACCTACTACAGATTTGTGGAAATTTGTGAAAAAGTATTGTGTCAAAAGACTACAATATACATATATGTATAGATATACACACAGATATATACATTATACATACATATACAGACATATACATTAAAAGGCTACAGTTAAATGAATGGAGGGACTGCAGGTAGACTTAACATTCAGTAGAGGTTGATTTTTGATTGTACCTGTACCAAAAAATGATGGTTCTCCCTGTGTTCCTTTTTTTCCCCGTGTCAGATATAGGAAGTACTTCATCACATTGCAGTTAGATCATTTTCCTGATCAGACAGAGGACAAAAAAATTATTCTACATAATACTTGGATCAATGACACAATTTCTTCAGCCAATGCCGCATGATTGCTAGAACTGACTCTCATGAATTACTGGGAATGTGGCTGAGGATAGAGCAGGACCACTGGTCTCAAAGGCAGCATAACTTCTGACAGGCATTAGCCAATGGCACAACTGCACCTCAGACACAAAAGACCCAAGCAAAAGCTCTGCAAATAATATTTTATTAAAACAATTAAAGGGACTATGATTCTAATTTAGGATTGCTCTTCTAGTTTAGACAGTGAATCATTTGAGATAACTGAGTCAGAATAAAATTATTGCCAAACAGCCAATTTGAAAGAGTTCTACATCCTTAATGTGGTAGTTCCTCCTTTCCACACTGGAGTTTTTCTATTACTCCTACTACTTCTTGTGCAAGAGATTCTTCCAATTATGTCTACCAAAACTCTATATGGGGACCATTAGCTGCTAGGGAGCAATTATAGCTATAAAACAGATTACTTTCATAATTTAAATGAAAGGTGTGTAACCCAGCTTTCAAAGAGAAACAAGCTGGAGTTTAAACACTTGAGAAAAAAAATGAAATGTAAAATGTATGTGCTAAATATCATCACAGTCCCTCTGCCACCATTCAAAATTGACATTTACTTTTAAAATGTTAAGTCAAATGTGTTAGAAAAAGCATCATCCTTCAGCTATGACAATTCTAATAGGGTTAGTTAATTGCAAGACACTGCTGTGCTTTTTTGATTCCAATGCAGCAAATGTTTTTCTTAGAGGTGAACATCTATAATTCTGTAGCTTGTTGCTTTCTAGCTTATATGCACTGGTGAACATTTGATTCAATATCACATCCCTCTGGTAGGGCTGTTACCTGGTTTAACAAGTTATCCTGGATTGCCTACAAGTCTCCTGGATTGCCTACAGCTTGCTGTGCTACCTTTCAAGCAGATGTCAGGGTGGTTCAAGTCCCCTAGAAGGATAAAAGCCTGCAAGCATGAAGCTTCCTGTACCTGGAGGAAGAAGACTTCATTTGAAGAAGGCTTCTCTTGATCAGGTGGCCTGGAGTAGACACCAATTACATGGTTCTCCTTGTTGCCTCAGTCTCTAATTCTTATGCATAAGAACTTGACCTGCTTGTGCCTATTCTTCAGAGACAGCTCTATTCATATCTTGATGTAGGGGGCAACACCTCCACCCCTCCTTTCTCACCTGTCCCTCATGAACAGCCTGTTGACATTGATAACCACACTTCAGTCACAGGATTCATCCCAACAAGTTTCTGTAATGGCAACTAGATCGTAGCTTTTTATCAGTACAGTGGCTTCCAGCTGCTCCTGTTTGTTGCTTATGCTGGGTGCACTGGTGTAGAGGAAGTTCAGATATGTCACCTTCTTAGAGGAACACACCTTTAGTCTTTTGAAGTATTTCACTGCTGTTTCCCTGTTGGCTCCTATTAACACAAGAGCCCCTGACTCATCTCCATAAGACTTCAAGTGTGCTGCAGTGACCCCAACTCAGAGCAACAGGCTGAGAGACACTTGCTAAAACTCCATCTCTCTAACCTTGGCTTGTTCTACAACTTGTCACAGACAAGCCTGATAATATCTCCCTCCTCTGCAAGTCTATTTTAAAGCCTTGACAAACAAGCATCACAAGATCCTGATCCTCCCCTTTTGAGAAAGGTGAATCCTATCTGACACCAGTGTGCCTGCTGCTATGTAGACCATCTCATTATTGAAAAACCCAAAACTGTGGTGGTGACACCAGCCAGAGTCATGTATTAATAGACTGTGTCTCTGTTTCTTCTCATGTTGCCGTCCAGAACTGGAAGGGTAGAGGAAGACGACTTAGAGTTACTACAGTGATCACTATGACATCAGACCTTGTTCTGCTATTATTCCACAGCTTAAGAGAAAGACTCTTTCGCTTTCATAGAATATGAAGAAGTAGCCAGTATAATCTGGGATGAAATCCAGAATTTACTCATTCAAATGACTCATTGCAGACCTTTTATAAATCATTTTTCAATTTTCAAGACTGCTCTAGTTCAAATATCTATAAACTCCCTCAATACATATAATTCTAAAACAGATTTTAAAATTTTTTAGATGATATTTAAAAAGAAACTATAACAAATTAAAACTTCAGCAAGCTCTTCTGTTTTGTGTTAACAAATTAATTCACTGTAGTTAACAATAAAAACGTTTGAGTCTTTTTTTCTGTTGTTTTCAGGTCACATTAAAAGTAACAACTATATATGTGTTCCTTTGTGACCTTTGCTAGATTTTATGATCCTGCTGTGGCAGGGGTGTTGGACTTGAAGATCTCCAAGGTCCCTTCCAACCTCTGACCTCCTGTGATAATACACCATTTTCAGTATGTGTTGCAGTTTTTTACCAGCTTAATTTACAATTCAATCAATGTGAGTCACACCAGAGGCTGTGCTAAGCATATAGCCTTTCTGGATTCATAAGAGTGGCTGCTCATTCAGCAATAAGGCTTCACTTACCAGTAGTCCTCTCCAAATCCTTGCAAGCCTACTGAGAACGCAGCTCTGCTAATAAGCTGCAATGGGCCCTTGTGCTTACAACTATACCCTTTATTGTACATTATCCACCTCAAACATTACCAAGATGTTTAGTTTTTAAGTGAAAAGCTGAGTAAATGACACATTTTCATATTGTACATATTAGTATCCCAGATGGGAAAAGTGAATGTCACATATATCTCAGGAAGGGGGAATAACATAAGTGTCTGTACAGCTGCTTGCCAATCCTTCATCCTCAGGCAGATTTTTCTGTTTCTCTGTGTAAAAGAAGATCCACCTCTCCTCCAGAGTATAACATAGTCTTCCTGGTTAAGTTTGTAACTCTTTCAAGGCCTTTCCTCTATGCAACCATTAAAAATCATTTAATTACAGCATTATCCCCGAATTAAACATCACACTGAAAGTGTAACTGGAAATACAGGTATTGACTGACACAAAAGCCTCTGCTTTTCTTTCTCACTATTCCTGTATCAAAGACAGATGAAAGCACAGCTGAGTCCCACCGCTTTTTAAGATTTAAGGAGATGGTGATGGCATCTTCTTCATAGTGGCATCTAACTGGAAGGCAAATTTGTATTTTCAGGTTAAAACTTGCCTCCACCAACAAAATCTCAATAAAATACTTCCCGCATTGTAGCCATAAAACATGATGCTTTTTGTCCTCTAAATACTGATTGATTTGCTTTACTCCACAGAAAAGATATGCTATTTACTGATGAAGAGAGTTGCTAGAACAACTAGTCACTGTCATACTTGTTGCGGCAGCACCCAGCAATCCCAAGAGCACACATCAACTTTGAGGTAGATCTACACTTTTTTTCTGAAACAGACGATAACAAAAAAGGTGCAAGACATGAACAACAACAACAAAAATTTGAACAAGAACATTTTTAGAAAAGGTAAAACTCACCTATTGTGGTAAAACTAAAGCAGATTAACACAAGGCTTCTTTCACACTTTCTATCACTTTATCACTGTAATGTGGGGCTTTATCCTTCAGTGTCAGTCCTAGTATAGCAACATTTGGCCTCTTCCTTAATATCAGATACTTCCAGGAACATGAAAATCAAAAAAAGAAACTATCTTGAATTGAATTCCAAATTAATCCATGAAGTTCTTGTACTCTTGAAACACAGAATACTATGGATGGACTTACTTCTAAGCAACCATCTAGTCTTTCCATGCATTCTCAAAACAATTCAATCTGTCTATCAGTCCTTTTATCTTATTAAAATATTTGCATCCCTATACATTTGGTCAACCTAAATATCTATATTATTCAGAAGTATGTATAGTAGATAAAATTTATCAAAATCCTGTTTGGGAGGTCTGGGGAAAAAAAAAAAAAAATTGAAGCCTAGAGATACAAAAAGGAAGAGGATTTCTCCCTCTATTTCTCTACATATATATTTAGTATTTTCTGTCTGAATTCTTCTTACAACACTGTGGTTACATAAGCATCTACTTTTTCTTTTTATAATTTTGCTGGTTTTATATACCAATTTTTTCTCCTGAAAATACAGAATACAAAAGCTGTTAATTGTAAAGGTATGCAGCTGCATATCTTTTGTAGCACTTTTTTGTTAAAATCCAAATTCAAGGAATTTATTATTATCTCATACTTATTTTGAATTGCTCTGCATGTTATGCAAAATTCTATAGATATTCCCAATATATTTTCACTCTTTACATTTCAGGGAAGATTTCTGAATTTATTTACCATTATGCTTGTTTTTTACCTACAAAGCAACACCTGTACTCTTTTCTCTCTGTGTCAGTAAGGTAGATGAGTTTGGGGGAGGAGTGTTTTGATAAAGCTGCCATCCTCTGGTGCCAGAGAATTAATTTGCGTATGCTCCACTAGAGCACACAGTGCTCGGTTAGAACAATAATCTATGTTACTTTGTCCTTAGACTTGTCATTGCTCGGTTTATACTCAACCCTTGTTTACATCAGTGAAGTATTTCTGTATCATTATAAATTTGAAAAGATTCTAGGTCGAATATGAGTTTGGATGTCTGTCATAATTTTCTCTAGTGGGAATCAGCAAACAATGAAAACACAAAGGGATCATCGCACTGAAGTGCTAGCAATAAACTTTTCCGTGGTTGATGTGAGATATACTTCCACAATTCAATTAATTCTATATGACTTTTCTCGCTATAAAAAGTAACATGTGGTGTTAGTTTCCATGACACACAGAAACTAAGAAAGCATACTTCTTTCACCTTATCTAGAAATATAAAGCAGTGAGTAAAGTTGGATATCATATAAATGTGTATGCACATACACACATAAATACATTCTCAAGCCCAAACATATTTTAGGGAGACAAGGAGTGATAAAATGCTGCATGAATGTTCGTGGTATATACAGGCAGTATGAAAAATATAATAATTTCTGTCATATATCTCATTAAGTAATTGACATTCTTTGATATTTAACAGCTAGATCTTTGCTCCACTTTCTTCTTTTTTTTTGCATGACTGAATGGCATATTAGCTGAAATTATTTCTGTATTTCAACTCCAAGGGTCAAAACTGACCTATCATGATGTTCAGTTGTATACAATCATGAAAATATAGTAAGAATAGGAAAAACATAAAGCCTGATGCAGATGAATGATTTGCTGATCATGATTAACAAGTATCTCAATCTGTTTAAGAAAAGGGAGAAAAAAAATAACTAATGTTGACAAAATGTATTACTGCTAGTCAGGCAATACTCCATATCACAGAAGACAGGATTTTCATACTTCCCAGTTAAGCTTGCCAGCCTCGCCTGCAGAGCTCTCTTATTTGGTGTTTCTTTCACAAAATGTGATGATATAGAAGAGCCTTGCTGCAAACACTGCTACTTAGTATTTATATCACGGAAGCAATAAAGTATCTCAGTTTTCCAGAACTATTTGAGTGATCAAGTTTTTATAATTAATCTTTCCTGCCTGATTGCATTTCAGTTCCACAACTTCCATTTTCAGTTATCAGAGGCAGTGCCTCTAACTTACCTCCCAAGTACAATCATAACATAGTTAGGTGAAACAATGATATAGACTCAAGATTATATTGTTGTAAACTGTTAAAATTCTAAAATGTTTCAATTTCTCAGATAATTTGTGATACACAAGAATGACTATTTATTATTTGATTTGCTACAACAGTTGAAAAATGTAGATACTCAAAAGATTGAGGGGAAAAAAAAATTGTCTCAAACTAGGGGACAATCCTGCACATGGGAAGGGAATGAGTAAAGTCTTACACATCCCACTATGTTTTTAACTACTTAGGTGATCTTTAAGTCTGGTTTTCTTGGCATTAGGTTTCATTTTACAGAGGGGTTTTTTTACTGAATGGGTCAATAAACAGTGATTCTGACATGGTAAAGAATGAATTTAGAATCATCAAATGTGTCCAGCATTTATCAAATGCTTCATAGCTGATAATGCCTGAATTATTGAAAGGATGAAATGTTTCATTAGAATTGCTAATGATAAGCATTTGAAAAGTACTGTAGCTGATCAATTTCATTCTGATGACTTGTGTTTCATTATAAGACAAACTCTATTATTTCTGCTAGTTAAATTTTCTATATATATCTATACATATACACACATGCATACATGCACATGTATAATTATACAGACATAATAAACACAATCCAAAATTTCTATCCTGGAAGATAATCCTATATTCCCATTTGAAGAAACGTGTTGCTTTAAATGTTAATTTTTGACAATTACTTAGGCATAGTTTACACAAGAACAAAACTCTTACACTCACTCATTCTCTCATACATCAGTAATTTTTTTCAGTGAAAGGTTAAAGATTTTATTACTGCTTTATAAACAAACAAACAAATAAAACAAAAACAAACAAACAAAAACAAAACCAAAAACAAAACAAAAAAAAAACCAACAACAAAACACAAAACCAAAACTAAACCAAACAAACAGAAGTACCTCAACCAACCAGCCAAAACCACAAAAAAACCCCAAACAATATAGAACTAGGTCTATGTGCAGCCTTCCCTTTGCACTGTTCTTTCAAGCTGTGTTTGAATATTCTTTAAAATGCTTCCAGCATGCCTCAAATCTGAAAAATCACTAGAAGATGCTTAGTACCTATTTAGGTCCAGGTTCACAAAATATATCCTGTGTTTGAAAAATACATTGTTTTCTGCTGTCTTGATTTTTTTCTAACAATACTTAATGCTTTTTCTTTTTTCTTTTTTTTTTTTTCCTGGTTTTGTAGCGCGATAACTCCTGGAGTCGTGTTCTTACATAAAAATCTTGGGAGCAGACAAATGCTTCATATTGCTATGAAGGGAAATTAAATTTGAGAAGCAAATACTCAAAAATTTCTGTCTGAGTGTTTGGGATTAATAGCACATACCTGATTTTCAAGCATTATGATTTTAGCTTCTGTATATGAAATGTCACAACTGTCCACAAAATTCTAAAGCCAAGGTCTCTCAAGTGAGGTCTCTCAAGTGAGGTCTCTCAAATTAGAATCCTTGAGTTTGATTCTAATTTTGCTTCTTTCGACTAGAAGACTCCGAGTAGTACATTTGATTCTCAGATTGCAGACAGCAGTACTCTAATATAAAATGAACGCATAGTGGTAATTAGTGAACATTGACTAAAGAAAGGGCAAATGTCCAGCTATAAAAAAATAAGAAATTATTTTAGCAGAACTTTAATGCTAAGAACTGTTAATTCAGAGATCAAGTCCGCAGGAGATTTGAAGATTATTGGCCTGTCCATGCATCCAGGAACATACTAATTATGAGGATGCTGTCTGGACCAGCTGCTCCCTGAGGCCAGGAGTATTAAAGCAGGCTCTAGCAGCCAGGGTGTGGACAACCTGTACTTTACAAGGCATTTCTAACAGAGACTCATAAAGATCAGAGGCAAGTTCATTTGTAATTGAAATCAGTACCCAAATGTTTATGTGGAGTATGTTAGCATCAGCTCCTGAACACTGGAGTTTTCATTTTGAGAAAGGCATTTGACTACATGAAGTAGCCCTAAAGGTTGATTGCACGGCTCACATTAAGTGACTGTTCACACTTCTGCTGATACACAGTAATTACCTTTAGTAATTGTGTTCAAGTGCATTTACACCTGGTTGCATTTAGAATGCTTTTAATTGTCTTTGATGTTTTTTAGTTTAAGATTGGAAAACAAATGGACTGAACTGTTCTTGTTTTATGCATTGAGTTTGATAGTAACTTACTCTTCCATTCTTTGCCTCGAGTGCAATACACTTAATTGGTTCCTACCCACTGAATTGCAATCATGGTTTATGGCTTAGCTAGCAGTATTTAAAGGTTTGATCCAACTTCATTTGGAACTTTCAGAACACATCATTATGTCACTGAATACCATGAGTAAACAAAATCTTCACTTTTTCACTTTTACCATTTGTTAGTGCTACAGTAAGATATAACAATTTCCTTTCACCTTGGAGCTCACTCAGTCACTACTGATAGATGATCTGTCATAGACCTCTGTGCTCTCTTGCTTTTTCTTTAGCTCCAAAATCTTCAGTTTGGTGCAGAGAGGCAGTGAGAGGAGCTTTGATATCATAGTGTTCCAGAGAAGAACACTGAGTCCCTGTAGTTAATGTTTTTCATTTCCTAGAGCTTTTGTTTAATAACCTTCACATGATTTTCTCATTTTGTTTCATATGATAATAAAAGAAAAATATTTATTTGGCATGAATTTTCATACATTGAATATATGATAAGAGACATGGGCAGTTAAATCCACAAACTATCTGAATACATTTATAGTTTGATAAACACTGCAAATTATGCAAACATTTGTTTTTTATTATTGATACTCACATTCTTCCTTCTCTTTGATATACTGATTTATTCTATTCTAGGGCCCACTAAAACAAACATTTCCCTTTTAAAACAGCAGCAAGACTGAAGCAGGTATTTAAAGTAGCTTAGCAAGCAGTGTTTAGCTTGTTGAAGATTTTATCTCTGTTTAAAAAAACACTCAGGAGTATATTGCATCCTATCAGAAACTATATTTAGTTCTGTTAGATAATCAACATGTGCATTTCACATTAGAGTCAACAGGACTTCAGACTCAGCAAGTCCTTTTCTGACACATATATTAAAGGGTAGGAGATGAACATAAACAGATCTTGCCAGTGGCACAATTTCAAATCTTTCTGAGGAAACCAGCTAAGTTTTTGAAGACTGAGATGGTAGTCATCATATTTAATTGTATTTGTTTCTGCACAAATGCAAATGAACTCCTCTATATATTCTAAGATAATATTTCAATAAATTCTTCTGGTAGACTATGTTGTCTTATATTTCTTCTCATTGCAGCTGTCATTACTTACAACAAGTAGAACTCACAGTTTATCAGCAGGATGGTATCAAGTTTCTCTGCAGTATGGCAAGATCTGAGCCTCTCAGCATTGCCCAAGCAAACAGCATGGAAAGATTTAAGATGACTCTGACATTAGCAGCTTTGAGCTCCACGTGTGCAGCTCACTTTTCCTGCTGCTTATCTCTCACTTCAGATGGGTGTTTCTTAGTATATGAATAATATTTTTTCATTTACAATACTACAAAGGAACATGGTGGGGGTAGGGTGGGGAATATTGCCAGTATTTTGGTCATTCTGTTCCAGGACTCAGTCAGTTTCATCGAGATCCTTCAAGATACTGATATTCTCTCCTTGTAATGCTGTGCATACAGCTTGAGTTACATTCCTGAGAGCGGCTAACTGCTTAAACTTCATGCATCAATAATACTCCTCTAAGTCTGCTAGTAAAGATGTAAATATACTTTAAACTTTTAATTGAGTTAAAATAATACTTGATCCTGACTGGTCTCAATGGTTAGCTATACCTGCAGTATTGAATCCACCATAAAATTCAAAATCTTTATTTCTTTTCCAGTTAGATGATTTCTAACAGAAGTTTTTCTGTTTAACTGGATACAACTGTGGACACATTTTGTCTCTGAATATTTTACCTAAAATGGAAATAAACATAACACATGTTTTATATTGAAACAAAGCAAAGCATCCTTTATTTATAAATAAAGAAATAAACGCATCTGACTTTAGCTGTGGTTGCTGTTGTTCAATATGTCTTTGTCAAATGGAAGCTTAGAATATGTGATATTTATTTTAATATTTTCATAAAGGAAATAATATCCCTTAGCAGATCAGTGTCATAGCAAAGACCTGTTGTTTAAAAAATCTTCTCCCTAAATCTCTCATATATATAAAATATGTGAAGTTTCTTCAGTTAAATTTAAGAGGGGATGGAAATCACTATAGATGAGCACTCAGTGATCTACACAATTTTGGGTCCAGTCCTCTTCAACATCTTTATCAGTGACATTGATAATAGGAAAGAGTGTCTTCTCATCAAGTCTGCTGATGACACAAAACTGGGAGGCTTGGCAGATACACCTGAAGACTGTGCAGCCATCCAGTGAGATTTGGACAGACTGGAGAGCTGGACAAAGAAGAACCTAATGAGGTTTAACAAGGATAAGTGCAGAGTCCTGCACCTGGGGAAAAAATAATAAAGTACACCAGTACACAATGGGAGGTGATCTGCTGAAGAGCAGCCCTGTGAAGGAGGATTTAGGAGTCCTGGTAGACATGGAACAGCAACGTGCCCTTGTGGCCATAAAGGCCAATGGCATCCTGGGGTGTATTAAGAAGAGCGTGTCCAGCAGAAAAAGGGAGATTTTGCTCCCCCTCTACTCAGCACTGGTGAGACCTCACCTGGAGTATTGCATCCAGTTCTAGGCTCCCCAGTTCAAGAGACACAGGGATTTGATCTAGTGAGTCCAATGGAGGGCTACAAGGATGATTAAGGGCCTGGAACGCATGCCTTATGAGGAAAGGCTGAGACACCTGGGGCTCTTTAGTCTGGAGAAGAGAACACTGAGAGGGGATTTGATAAATGCTTATAAACATTTGAGGGCTGAGTGTCAAGAGGAAAGGGACAGCCTCTTCTCACTCATGCCCTGTGATAGGACAAGCGGGAATAGATGTAAGCTGGAGCACAAGAGGTTCCACCTTAACATGAGGAGGAACTTCTTTACTGTAAGGGTCACAGAGCACTGGAACAGGCTCTCCAGAGAGGTTGTGGAGTCTCCTTCTCTGGAGATTTTCAAATCCCACCTGGATGCATTCCTGTGTGACCTGTGCTAGATTGTATGGTCCTGCTCTGGCAGGGGGGTTGAACTTGAAGATCTACAAGGTCCCTTCCTACTTCTGACAACCTCTGTCTGTTGTCCTGGTGTGTGAAAGCAATATTAATAAACTAGCGTAATAGCCCAAGTATACATTTCTCAAACCTTGAGTGGTGATAAGTTCCAGAAAGAGAATGAGCAAGTCCTGTCTTGGAGGAGGAGGCTCTCAGTAGTCCACAGTGGCTCTGCCATCCTCCCCTGGCTTCTTGCAGATAAATGAACAATAGGAAGAGAGAAGTTCTGCTTGGGTGGGATGGGGTCTTTTCAAAGAATCATAAAATGGTAGGGGACATAATGCACCTCTGGAGACCATTGAGTCCAACACTGCTCACAACACAGGAACTTCTAGAGCAGGCCACACAGGAACAGATCCAGGCAGGCCTTGAAAGTCTCTAGAGAAGGAGACTCCACAGCCTCTCTGGGCAGCCTGTTCCAGTGCTCTGTCACCCTCACAGTGAAGAAGTTTTTCCTCATGTTGAGGTGGAACTTCCTGTGTTTTACCTTGCTACTATTACCTCACATCTTATCACAAGGCACAATTGAAAAGAGACTGTCCTGTTCTACTTAACACCAACCCTTCAGATATTTGTAAATATTAATAAGATCCCCCCTCAGTTCTCTCTTCTCCAGCCTAAACAGCCCCAGGGCTCTCAGTCTTTCCTCATAAGAGAGATGTTCCATTCCCTTCATCACCTTTGTATCTCTCTGTTGGACTCTGTAGTATTTCCCTGTCCCTCTTGAACTGGGGAGACCAGAACCAAACACAATAGTCCAGATTTTCCCCGAGATAATTTCTTTGCTAACCACTGTAACAGCACCAAGGGGATGTCTATACCTTATCACAGTACAAGGAGTTCATGCAAATTAGGACCACCTCTCTGTTTCTTATGGAAATTGGGATGCCACCCATAGCCCAAGTGTACAAAAGAGAAGTAATTTATTGATTTTGGTTCACTCATCACCAAAGAAATCAAGATTTCAACTGATCCTGTGAGGTGTCACTGGATCCAAGGGTGGTGAGATCTTTCAGTTTTACTCTGCCCTCCTCTCCCCCCCTTTTCCTTTCCTCCTTCTCTTTCTACTCACTTTTCATTTCTTCTCCTTGAGATGCCGTAAAATAATTGATAAGAAAATAACCTCTAATTCCAAAACACCATTAGGCATGCCAATTATTGATTGTTTTCAGGGAAACCAATTAATTATTTTGTAGTGTTCTTCCACATCACTGTGATGACTCTGCCACCTCTGCAGCCCTGTCGTGCAGGGAGAGCTTCTTCCAGGGGATCATAATGGTTCACCTTATCCTTTCCATTCATATACCATAGCATTATTCAATATTTCCTTAAGTTAAATAGTACGGTAAGTAAGCTTTAATACTTTGCATAAAGACAATGCCAATGCCTTGATCATTCTATAAAAGTGTTTGGGTAGAAGCATACTAACTGACTCATTTAATCCCATCAATCTTATTTTTTCCCCTTTTACAGCTAATAAACTTTGTGCCAAAATAGTGTTTTCA
>VWZY01001714.1:9295-24101 GCA_013399075.1 Chloroceryle aenea
GAGCAGCTAGTGGCCTTAGCTCAGGCTCGTATCTGCCTTCCACCTCTTTCACCATTTACAGCCTAGGACAAAAACATTTCTCTACCTCCAAGTCAGGTGAGCTTCATTGCAAATAACAAGATTTGTCAGAGACTTTTGCTGAGATATATTATTCTGGACACATGCCAAAATCACAGTCTGCAAGGTCTTTCAATGATACAGAAACTTACAGTAACTCCATCCATCTTGTATGTAATCCCATTCCACTAGAAAAGACCTTAAAGTCTGGTTTCTCTAAGCACTGCAAGAGTCACAAGCAGGAGATCATGCCATTTCCCAGGCTGTAGGGCTCCTGTTAGACAACAGTTAACACCAAATGCTCAGGCTGCCTCTTTCTTTTTCTGTCATGATTTTTCTCCCAGCATCCATGCTTCTTTCATTACGTTTTAAATTTTCCTGCTGCCTTTTTTCCACCTGTCTCTTTGGCAGGCACATACACAATGTCCACAGACACCAAGTCCACCATGAACACCTCTGTTCCAGGAATTGGCATCTGAGATGGATGCTCCTACTGTTCAGCTGCCTGCTTTCATTAAAAAGTGCAATAATAACTATCTGCATTTACCATGGAGAGGACTGTTTCACCCCACTGGTTTCAATAGTGCACAGCTCAAATAAACTGTGTAAAGCTTAGTGTAAAAGGTATAAGAAATGGAAAGATCAGGGGAAGCCTTTAACAAAACCTATGCCCTTGTATTAAGCAAAGTCACCAGGACAGAAAGGACATGAACACAAGACTTGGACTTGCATATCAAAGCCAGGCCCTCATAATGAAATATACTGGGTGTGAATTCCATTAAAACAAATATTTTCTGGGTATTTTCTGGGCCTCACAATAAATACTTGCTGAGTATTTAATAGCTAAACTTTAGTTCCTGTGGCTACATTCTAGGCTGGCATGTTTCTGTCTTTGACGACATCTCACTGCAAATTCCTGTTTTCAGGAAATGCACATACTGCCAGATCTACAAAAAGCTTGTTGCTCCAAACCTTTACTACAACTAAATAGGTTATATAACTGTAAGGTAAGGTAAGCCAGAAATCATTTTGCATTTTGCACTGTTAAATTTTGGTTCTGCAAAAAATTCCTATTTTTGTGAATCTACATATTTCTATTCTGATATGACTCTCAAATCACTCCACTAGCACATAAAAACTTGAGTAAAAAATGCATACATGATTCTCTTCACAATATTCACTTGAACTTTAGAAAACTGTGGTCTCTATCAAGATAAATTATCAGTACACATGGTTATCTCATGTGGGAGTTTGTAAGGCTCCCAACAGGATTTTATGAATGTGACTTGTTATATTGTGTTCTATACATGGCTTTTTACATTAACCAGCTTTCGTGTTCACAATGCTGACCACCAAGGGAGTCAGAGAAAACAAATGCGTTTGACTCCTGAAATATCATCTTTCCATTTGTAAAAAATTGTCTAGACAGAATGAGTAGAAACAGATTTAAACTCTGTTATCCTGTCGGCATTATGTTTGTTTTACTGGCAATTTTGCTGTCTATAAATTTTGAATAAGCTTCATAAGTAGTATTCCTGCAATCCTGATGTGGATGTCTATGACTATATCTGAGAATGCTTTTTACATTATTTTTAATTTTTTTAATTCAAAACTGTGTTTACTGAATGGGAAAGAATCACTAGCACTATTACTGTCCAATTCCTGTTAAATGTATTGCATTTCCAAACTGAAATCCCTTATGTACAATCATAGAAATCTCCTCCCAAACCATTAATGATGCTCTATTCCTAGTGAGATCTGAATTATCAAAACATTTCCATTCTGGTTCATAGAGATTAACAATTACATGACAAAACTTAAGAAAGTCAGATAAAATCATGATCTACACATAAAGAAAGAAATAACATGTACAGGAGACACTGGCATGAAAAAAAAAACCAGTAGATCAAAAGAACAGAAAAACCTGTCTGATTTCACACCAATGCAAATTAATTTCATGGGATTATCAGAGAATTAATTGAATTGAGAGAATGATCTGGATGAGCATGCCACAAAAGAAGACACACTGATTTCGCAGCATATTAAAACAAGGTGTCAGGATCGCAACTTGTTACATATAAAGCAAAATACATCGAAAATAAAGGATGCATTTTGCAATATGAATGTTTTCCATCCTCAGTGGTCTACTGGCTAACTGATCCTACTGCATTTGCAGCTGTAAAAATCACCAAAGCACCAGCTATCATATGCTACTAAATAAAAATTCTCTCTCTCTGTTAGTGCCTGCTTATTAACCTGGTTTTATCTAAGTTCATCTGTAGGAGGTGCTCCTCTTTCACATCTTCTCCCAGACCTTCCCTGATAAAGACTTTTTCAGTTAACACAGTCAAGCTTTTCCTCCAGCCTGTGGATTATCAGGACTTCTTCATGTCAGCCTGGATACTCACCCAGCACACAGCAGGATGCAAAAATTCTGAGACCTTGGTGTTGTTTAAAGTCACATATCCCTGCCACATAACACTGCAACAACCAGAGCAGGAAAGACTGGAGGCTCTAGATGTAGCTGCTTACCCTGACAAGCAAGATCATACTGCACTGGGAATCTCTGAGAGTTCAACTGTTCTAACAGTATCAATTGACAGAATATGTTTGGAAAAAGCATATAAGTAGCTTTATGTCCCACCTTTGTTAGTTGGCTCTCACAGCAATAGCCATTTAAAAAAAACCAAAACAACTACAACAAACAAACCACATTTTAAATTGCTTTCTTAATGCTATGGCAAATTATGGTGAGTTGTGCTCCCGTCTCAGCTGAAGGACTGTCTGGCCACTCTCACTAGAAGCACCCAGAGCAGCTTTACACGCCAGGGCAGTCGCACTGACGCTCAGCCACCCTCCGCACCCGTCACTGCTTTCACTCTTGGCCTCTACCACAATCAGAGTCACAGGTGAGTAAGGACAACCTTATAAACTACTCACTGAGCTCATTAAAGGATGGAAAAGCATAAACTATAACAGGACACAAACCCTTTCATGTCTTATTTCTAGCTGGAAGCGCATTCATGTTGGGAATAAATAAGAGCTGCTTCTGTCTGCTGGATTAATAGTGCTGTCTGTGAAACAGGGACTGCACAACCAACCCAGACAATAGCAGATTTTGGAGTACTAATAGAATATATTGCAAAATTTCAAATGCCTAGCCATCTTCTGGGCACAACCAGAGAAAAGCGAAGTACAGGTTTGTGTGGGGACATACTGTTGGTTACAACAACCACCTTGGACATAAAAGCCAGCACAAAGTTTTGGTCAGCCTTTGGAAAAACTGCTCTTCACAGTCTCACTGTCCTGTGGATAAATTAATTCCCCCGACAGAAATAAGTTTATGCAACTGTGCAATTTACAATTGTATTAATACAGAAAAAGCTCATCCTTTGGCTTAGAGCACAGAGAATGATGAGATCCATGACCTTGGACGAAGAGAAGAGATAAAAAAGTAGAAAAAAAAAAGTGCCGACAAAACACAGAGAGTACAATTTTTTGTGACCATGAACAATGTGCTCTATGCACAGAAGCAGGTGTGCTTTTCTGTTACCTATTTTATTAGATAAGGACATATACTGACAGCCTGAAAAATCTGTCTTACAAAGCCATTCTTCCCTGCCCAAGAAGCAGTCACGGACCCAAGGGCAGACTGAATTCTAACCAGTGATTTTCGTGGGGAAAGCAATGGATTTCTGTTAGTTAGCTCTTGGAAACATGGGAAAGAAACCTTCCAGGAAAATGTAGACCTGTTAGCTAAATCTTTCCAGCCATGACTTGACATGGAAAATGAAACCTAAGATCTAAGACTACATGTTTGTTTCAGACCATGAAAGAATACTTAAAAAGAGAGTTTCATATGTCTGTGTAAAAGCCAATAAAAAGACCCTGCATCTCTTATACCTCAAGACAATTACATAAATCGAACAACAAAGAACTATAAGTAGCAATGTCCTAAACAAAAGAAAGTCAATCACTTGCATCACAAGCTCTGCAAAAACAAGTTGGGTTACACAGAGTTTTGAAGGTCTGACATGGCAATTTGTATTTTACCTACATAAAATTTATTTCGAAAGACAAATTTCTTCATTGTCAACACTGCACTATGAATTTCCTATAATAATACCCTGCTTGCTACTGAATTGAAACGGAGTGATTTAAATCCTTTGCAGCAAATCTTTCATTATCAATTTTCTTGTACTTCCTCCTACTGGGAACAGGAACACTATTTTCTTTAATTATTTCATGCATTTTATCTCTCCTAATGTGAACTCCTATACAGAAAGCTGCATTAGAATCATCTCTGCACTTTGTTTTCTATCATTTAGGACCTCAAGAGTTTATTGTGATATGTAAGTGCATGAATTCTTTAGAAAAAAAAAAGATTTTTTTTTTCTGAATTCATTTGCTCCCCTCTTTCATTAGTTGAAGAGGAATCTAGCTCTGTGATCCAAACTCTAGAAGCTGCTTTTTGCTGATGACAAAAAGCATTTAATCTGCTTGGTCATTTATCTCTTCTGTATTTGCCTAATTTACCACTTATGCAAACTAATGTCTATTGTCTAATATTTTCAAATTCTTTTGATTACAGGAGGCAACTAAACTATGAAGATGAGTCTAGGTTTTATTTATAAAATTATATTTTTGCTGCTTTATACTTGTGAAGACAACCTTGTAAACATCATAGATTGACATAAACCACTTAATGGTAATAAACAAGTTAAAGTAAGCAAATTTCATTTCTGCAGCAGAAGGATGAGCATGGTGGCCACATGAGAGCTAGTCTGGCATACAGTGAGAAGCAAATCTTCTTCCTATACATCATGACTCATATTTTTGCATTTATCTTCCCAAAGGTATCAGTAAAAATTTTCAGCAACCACTACACCAAGACCAAGGACTTCTTAAAAGTCATGGGTAGAAGTTATCAGTTTCTTGATAGCTGCTGTTCCTTACATTCTTTGCAGTGAATCTGCAGCTTTTTTGTTCGTTCTTGCCAATGGACAAACCCCAAACTTTTCCTATATCTTTTAAAGTCCTTTAAAGATAATTATAATTTTAAGCTATTAAACATAAATAATCCCATTCCACACACTTCATGAACAGTTTCAGAAACTCCTGAAGACAAGGTTTGATCCAGTATTCTTAGTCTTTTTCCAGTCTGGTCTTCAGACTGATATTCTCAGAAGAAGGACCATTTTCTTGTGTTATTCTTTTCTCAGTGCCTTCGGAATCAGTCTTGCTTTCCCTCTTCCTTTTCCTTTGATAAGGTCTATACCACTAACACCTTCACTGTCTTGTCTTCCATTTTTCTTTAAAACTCACCGTTTTTCTGTAAGGTCTGCCAATGACCCCAGGAGTAAATGTTACGTATTACCTTTGCTGTGGTCAGCAAAGTCTAACAGAAACTGGTGTGGAAAACGCCATGCATTGCAAATCTCACTTCTTAGCAAGAGATCAACAGTACTAATCAAAAAATCGCTGATAGCAGTGAATAAGTCTGCTGCAGATTAAACAGGCTCAGTTTTCAGTGTCATGGAGAAGGGCAATTATGACTCACATCTGTTCACTCCAAATGCACATATTTATCCTACTTGAGCCAGAAAAACTAGAAGCAATAGTTATTATGTCTTCCTTGAACTATACCACTGAAGTCGAGAAACATCTGGAAGAAAACCCTATAGAAATATCCAAATTACAGACAGTTTTCAATATTTTTTTAACCAATGCAGCCCATCAACTTGAGAGCCCTGGACAACAGGTTTTGCATAGTTTTCAGAATTAAGTCTTCGTTACACATTTTCTAGTAACTCCACAGATGTTTTCAGGGCAATAGCTATACTAGCTCCAGCCAGAAATGTAGTTATATGTCAAAACTCCCATCAGCATCAATTTTGGACCACAGACGACAGTATAAAGACAGACTTAATTTCAGCTTAATGGTCAAGGAGAATTAGTCTAATATGCAAAGATAACATCACTACGCAAAAAAAAAGCAAGGCTAGAAAGCCTTGTCATAC
Organism: Chloroceryle aenea; assembly: GCA_013399075.1. NCBI lineage: Eukaryota > Metazoa > Chordata > Aves > Coraciiformes > Cerylidae > Chloroceryle > Chloroceryle aenea. Next base: position 15,373 of record VWZY01001714.1, read on the forward strand.
CCAAGGGGATGGAAACATGGCAGTTTAGCAGACAGAGGCAGTATAATTTAACCCCTGGGAAGGCTATGGCAAACCAGAGGACATTGATCTTTGTGTAGAATCACGCATATTTGAGGGAATGGCTTTCTGAATTCCAGTGCATATGAACAAGACTTTGCTGCCTGACTATCCTACAGGAAAAATAACTCCTGTGTCTGCTCTAGGTGAGACCTCCTCTTTATCATCAATGTCACCTAAACCCCTAGGTTTTAAATAAATAAGGCTTTGATTAACATCTATCATGTACAATCCATTTGCTTTTTGGTCAGCTACAGCATGAATGCAAATTGGGAAAAAAACTTTGGGAAAGAAGCAAGTGGAGTGGAACATGACTTACAAAGTAATTAGCTTGCTTTGGGAATTTCTTGCACTTACGTGTCTTCTACAGTATTTTTGCAAGCACTGAATGGTGATCATGCAGACCCTTAAAGACCAATAGCACTAAATCAAGCAACTCACCAAAGGGCTCATGCAAGCAAGAGTTTTTATGACTGAGCTCATAATTTCTAAGAGCAAATACATTAGGATTTTATAAGCTCAAAAAGGCTTCTGAGAGTAATAATCCCTAAAGCCTATTAAGCTATTAAGGTAACCAAATAAAGCATCTGAATTTTGATCTGTCTGCAATCTAAATGCTCAGCATGAAGCTTTCTTAGTGATATAAAGAAGGCTGAAGAAATCATTCTCTGCAAGACAATTTTCTGTTTCAGCTTCCATTAGAAAATAATATAAACCCTGGTGACTTCTTCCACTTTTACACCATCTCATATGTTGTAAATGATTTCAAAGTGTTATCACACAGAATCACACAAAATTGCTATGGTTGGAAAAGATCTGTAACATCATCAAGTCCAAACATTATCTTAACTCTAACAGGGCCACTACTACACCATATCCTCAAGCACAATATCCAGATGGCTTTTAAATACATCCAGGGAGGGTGACTCAACCACCCCTGGGCAGCCTGTTCCAGCATTTGATAACCGTTTCAGTACAGAAGTTCTTCCTACTATCCAACCTAATCCTCCCCTGGCACAACTTGAGGGCATTTCCTCTTATCCTGTCAGTTGTGATTTCTGGGAAGAGATCCACACCTACCTCTCTTTTCAGGTAGTTGTAGAGAGCAGTAAGATTTCCCCTGAGCCTCCTTTTCTTCAAACTAAACAACACCAGCTCTCTCAGCCACTCCTCCTAAAACATGTTCTCAAGACCCTTCACCAGCTTCATTGCCCTTCTCTGGACCTGCTCCAGCACCTCAAAGTCTTTTTATACTGTGGTGCTCAAAACTGAACACAATACTCAAGCTGTGGCCACAGGAGTGCGAGTACAATGAACAATTGCTCCCCTGGTCCTGCTGGCTACACCATTTCTGATACAGACCAGGATGCTGTTGACTCTGGCCACCTGGGCATGCTGCTGGCTCATCTTCAGCTGCTTGGCAATCAGCACCCCCAGATCCATTTCTGTTGAGCAGCCTTCCAGCCACTGTTCCTCAAGCCTGCAGTGTTACCTGTGGTTGTTGTGGTGCAAGTGCAGGACTTGGCACTTGGCCTTGCTGAAGCCAATACGATTTGCCTCAGCCCATCAATCCAGCCTAGATGTTCTCCACAAGCATTTGTTTCTTTTCTATTATTTTCAATTTTTATTCAGAATCTGCTTAAAGACAATTTTCTGTGATAATCATTACAGGTAAGTTCACGACCAAACAAAACTAAATTAAAAAGAAATTTTAAATTAACATTCTTTGGAGGTTGCTATTATGCATCCTAACTATTTAACTCAGTGAAGTGGTAAGATCATAAGACGTTATATTCTTTTGGTATATCGTGTAGGGCCAAACACACAGCTAGCTTGCATTTCTTAATTATTTTTTTATTGTGACATTGCTAACATCACAAGGAATAATCCTAGCTTCTCTGTCATAAGCAAATAGGTGCACATTTGCTACCCTCAGTGACAGTCTGCTGTTGTAAAACAAGCTTTCATCCTTCAGAATGAAAATGGTTCAACGTTTTGGCTTTTTTAATTGTGAAACTGTATTCTCAGATGTGAGATTTCACAGATGTATCTTGAAATAATCATAATCAAACAACGGGAAAAATAGTAATGCATTCATCACATTCTGCAAGAGCACCCACCAACTTGTCCAATACTAACTGCAAAAATACAGCTGGTACTTCTACCCTCCAGAACTTTACTATTTCAAAGTCAGAAATGCCATTATTTGTCTTTCCAGTAAATCGGGTTAAACTGAAGCCATTATTAAGATAATGTACCATTTCTCACTTAATTGCAAACTAATTCTTTGCATCTTCTTTAACTCTCATTTCTTCCAGACATGGAAAAGTTTTACTTTCAAGACTATGTACAATTATAATCCAAAAATAAAGACAGAAAGGCTTTACAGAGAAACCAACCAAATGATACCGATTATGATAAAAAGATGAGTCTGTTTCCATGGTAAAATATAACTATTACGTTAGACATAGGCATAGCATCATTAAACAGAACCTAAACCAAAGACATCTTCTGCCTGAGTCCAACAATAGGCCAGAGCTGAACTTCTTCAGCAGTATTTATTTTATCATTTTTCCCCTTTACATTTTTCATGCCAGGTGATATTACCACACACCATGTGAAATTAAGATACATATGAGAAAGTCTTGAATGACAAAATATGGTGGTTCAGAAAATTTAAATTCAGAGGACACAGAAATATTCACTTCATTATGTTTATCACTTTTGCTCTCACCAAATAGTGCTCATTATCTAAATGACTGAACACTATTCAGAATGAATGCACATGGTGAGGTTGGATTTTCAGATAATATATTATAAGCACTTGTTAAAGGTACAATTAGGTGATTTTTACATTTCTCCTCCACTATATTCAGATAAAGGTGCTCCAGCTTTAGTCTCAGTGACACAAAATTAATAAAAATATTTTTATAGTATAACCTAAAATATAGCATCCTTTTCTCAGCACCAAGTCATTGCTTTGTTCAGCTGGACGGCTTGCAGAAGGAAAGATTAGAACATTGACATTTCAGTCATTTCACTTATTCTAAAACTCATGTAAATAACTGTAATTTATTTATTCTATAAAGCATTTTTCAAAAAGTGGACTGAAAACCACGGGGCCTGCTCCTGAAACATTAAAAACAAACTTACACTATTTTTAATGCCTCTAGTCCTATCTATGCTTGAAAGAAAATAACCTTCCTTACAACTGAATTATCTCTGGCTGAAAGGCAGCTACAGTTCCCTGTAAAACAATAATTTGAGACACGAAGGGTCCAGGAAACCTCCTGGAAAAACTGGGTGATGGGGCTACCTGTTCTGTATCTATTGAACAGCATAGTATTTTTCTTCAATTTTATTTACATTGCCACACACTGTTGTCATAAATACATTATCACACAGTTACCGTCTTCCACCTGCATTTCACACATCTGTCAAAGGGCTCTACATCTGTTTTACACTATTCCTAATCCAAAAGCTTTTTCTGGATAACAGCAGCTGCTCCTTCCAATGTTTTGGTTTTTTTTTAGTTTTGCTTTTTTTTATTAAGAGACCTTTTATATAAGTCCCAGAAGGGCAAGGGCTAAGCCAAATCTCAATGGAGGACCGACGCTTCCATACTGTGATTACAGAGCCTTCTTTCCTTTCCACCTTGCTGTGGTACAGCTACATATGATCAAAAGGAGGAGTCCCATCATTCCTTGGGACTTCTCGTCTCCTTTCCTGCATCTTAATATGAAGAATACTTATACAGATGAGCAGATTACACTAACTGATCAGAAATTGTGTATAGCCAGTTGCACTGCAGTTGACTACAAACCACTGAGGTGAGAACAAGGGCAGTCCCCTGTGGATTACTCTGAGATTTGTGGCAAACACTGACCTGCTGCTTCTCCCACACAGACGATAAGCACCAAAGGAAAATAGCAGGGTCAGTCAAGAAGGCTGCAAGATGTGCCTACAGTCCCTGGTATGATCCACAGAAACACTGATGAAATCTCACTTCCACCTGCATGTGGAATTTTCTGTGTCTGACAAGTTAGACAAGTAAGTTCTAAGTAATTCTGCATAAAAAACTTTTCTTCAAATGGAATAAATTTAGTAGCAGACATAAGTCGCATTTAAATATAAGATCATTAGGCTATCCAAATCACTCTTACCAGAGGTGCTTTACAGTCAGCTTACATCAGCTGTGCTGTCCTTTATGCAAATGGAAAGGATAAGCAGGATCTGGCATTCAATCAGACAAATTTGTGACTATCTCATTCCTCCCTGTGAGTCGTTGGAACACAGCTGGGACACAACTTGCCCTGGCAAGAGATAGGGAACAAGACTTGCAATTCTTCTATGAGAATAAGCACTTCACTCATTCCTGAACACTTTCTGCTTGTGCTAATGTAGCTCTGTGTGCACTCCAGCATTTTTCTCTTAAAATCTTCAGGACTTTTTTAAGAGGAAATACTTTTTTAAGAGGAAAAACTACGCCCACACTAAGTGTATAAATATACATTTCTTATAGCCTTACAGATCTAGAATTTTGCTCACAACATTCACATTTTTATTTAAACAATGCTAATTCCCAAGTTTACTTATATGTCAGAAAACAGCACCAGAGGAAATCTACTCAGCTCAGTAAAGCAGCTCCAGATTTCCCATGTGATAGTCACAGAATTTGACTCAGTAAACTGTACCTTACTAACATTTTCTTTAAAGAGGGACCACTTACCTGCTACACAGGTACATTGGTAATTTGTTCAGAGCTGTTTCTGAGTGAAGGCTGAGTCCTGTATTTATCACCTTGAGGAATGCCCAGACAAAGCTTAAGGAGGCTGCAAGGAGTACAGCAAGTAGTACTACATTCCCGTGCTTTAAAGGATACAAATAGCTTTAGAGGATATGACACAATTTTTGAAGGTTTTAGCATTTGTTCTACTTGGGACACATAAGTAGTCTCAGTTACGCACTGTAAAGACGATCTAATGCACACACTCCATGAATTTTCTTTTTTCTATCAAACCTACAAATGAAAATTTGTTCAAATGGGTCATTTTTTAATAATTTTTATATAGCTTTACAACCCACCGTTTTTCTCCTTGATTCCAGTCCAACTGCAGTGTCTTCAACTGCATCAATTCCAATGGAATGGAGGGTTGTTTAATTTTGGTTTGTTTTTTTCAGTCTAAGTACACATTTTCTACATTCTCCAGTAACAGTGTAAGGTGGGCTGGTTCTCAGCTTTTTTTCACCAGTCTTCTATCATCTTGTGATTTGTTGGACTTGATGAAGAATGGTGAGGCTTAAATACTGCATTTGGCAGTATCAGTCATTCGACTGAAGAGTTCCTTGTACTAACAAGGTGCTGGAAATCCATCCATGTACCCTGTGTGTGTCATAATATGGCTAATACTGTTCAGATAAGGCAGCCAGGCTGACAACACTGACTCGTTTGATGTCATCTTGTTTGATAATGCTCCCCATCAGGCAAGAAAAGGTCAAAGGCAGCAACTGAATGTTGCCTTAAAAGAGACAGGCATTAGTATGTTTCACTTAAATTGTTCTCATGTAATGAAAAAGGGAGTGAGTTAAGAGATGAGTTCAGCACATTTTTTTTTTTTAATCATATGTAAAACTTCCAACACATTGAAGTATTTTGGAAGCTTTACAAATGGTAAAAATGACCTAATTTACAACCATACAGGAAGTACATATTACTTAAGAAATAAACACCAGGAACAACAGCCTATGAGAAGACAATGGGAAGAAGTCTACCATTCTGTGCATGCAGACTGCCCTTAGATACTACAGCAGAAAGCTGTAAAACAAAGTATATTGTCCATATCTTACTTACTAAGCATTTTTACTAACTTCAGTACTGATAAATCAAAAATTATGGCAAATCAAAACTGTGAACTCAGTATTCTTGTTTTAACACTGTTCAAATCTAACAAAAAGATAATGGCACTCTTTAGCATGATTTCTAATATATTTTTGGTCCATAGATAACTTCATTGCTTTCACCAACTTGCTGTTAAAATAAGGATATCAATCTGCTTTCAAAAGTAACCTACCAGAACTGAACATTGAAAATCACTAAAATTACATTGCTAGTAAGTAATGGCTTGCATATTTTGGATAGGTTTCTACAATAATGTCCAAGTGCAGAAAGGTATTTTATAAAGACAATCAATTACCTCCATTATGCAGAACTGGTCAAAATGCAGAGAATCACAGTTCAGTGAGTAATAACATTATTGACTGTTCCACAATTTCTTCTAGCAACAAGCTGCTTATCAGTAAGAAATGATGGAAAAGGTCATATTCTGTCACTGAATGATGATGAGCCATATACATGTTTGTAACTGTGGAAAAGCTAAATGCTAGGATGTGTTGCGGAAAGTATTTCCAATAGAGATTGGCAGTTCTTCAAAAGGATCTGAAAAAGGCTCAACTGCAAGATGGTGAACAGCTCTAGTCATATGCCAAGAGAAATACGGCTTCTGACTGGGGCAGGTGCTGGGAAGGACACATAGGTGAAGAGGAGACAAAAGGAGGCCTTGGAGCTTGATTCCTCTATATGGGAAACATTGCAGAATAGAGACATTTTAAAAAATTATCAGTGTAAAGAGGACAGAACAAAAACATAGGGAAACACATGAGTCTGGAAATGGGAAGTGCCTCCATATGTAAGAGTGGTGAACTTCTGAGAATGAGCACTTCCATCTGCCTTTTTCCTGGGGCTTTCACAAATGTTTATAAAGGATAGCATAACGTAATTTCCTGTGACTGCAATCAACAAGACACAGAAGTTCATCACAATGCTATATTGTCAGGTTTTGCAATGAGTACTTGCAGTACATCCTGACAAAAAATCTAGGCAATTCAAATTTTACTAGGATTTATCAAAAAAACATTTAATCCATTTGGTGGCTACATGCAAGGAGCTAAATTCTACTTCATTATCAAATAGAAACTGCTGATATTCACAGTTGTAAATTCTACACACAAATGCACACAGGAAAATATTTCACTTTAGAGTGAAGCAGAATTTGGTGTTTACTTATTCAGGCATTTTATTTTAATAAACAAACCTTATTTTTTTTCTGAATTGCCAATATGATTCACTAGGGACTCATCACTTCAACGGTGGTTGATAAACTTCTCCAGAGTCATGGAAGTATGGATCTCATCATCTCTGTTCCCCACTTAAAACATGGAAGTGAGGAAGAGAAGACTGACAAGCTAGGGTAAATGGTTTCCCAGGAAGGAACTCAGGACAAAAAGGATACTTTGGAAAGCTTTAGAGACAGCTACAAAAATAAAACTCAACTACACAAAGTGAGGAAATTTTTGGACCTCTGTGATGTATAGGTGTTACTTTGAGAAATCTGCTTATTTTTGTGATGGAAAAGCAAGAAGGTTCATAGTTCTCTGTGTACAGTAAATGAAAACTTTGTAGTGAACAGTGCTGCCCTGGAGAATGTTTTGGCTATAGTCAGAACTACTAGAAGTGAACTTGAACTGCAAATGGAGCGACAAATCAGGGTTAATTCAAGCTTCTCTGCTTATGTAAAATTCTCACTCATTCTACTAGCACCTACATGGGATATTTTGTGTTTAAGCCATGGAACACATCAACTAACTTCAAGGAATCATCAGGGGACTATATATTACTTCCTTTGAATCCTCCCATCTTAGCAAGCAGGTATAAAAGGCCATCATTACTGTGTTATAACAGCACTTAAATTTAAGGTTCCTATATATGTTGCTAGATGCAACAGCAGTAATTCACAGGATCACAGGATGTCCGGGGNGGAAAATCCCTTGAAAATCATGTGGTTGACTCAGTCTAGTATGTAAATGTAATAGTATATTTAATTTATCAGAACCTATGCCCATTAAAATATTAGCTATATCAATAAAATACTACCAAAATCACATGAAAAATTAGAAATCTGATTTACTTTAAAAATTACATTTAGTCCAGAATTACTGTGTGCACAAAATAAACCCATTTAGCACACTTTGTGAAATAATCCCACATAGCAAAACTAAAAATTATGTGACAGAACTCCAAATAAATATTACTCTAATGCTTCCGTTTAAAGCCAGACTATTTAATTTGGATTTAATCAAGGAATTTAGTTCCTGTAACACTTAATCATGTTGGGCTCAGCAGTCCTATAAGGAAATAATGGCACAATTGGCTCGTGAGGAGGAGCAGTGTCGATGGGAACATGTCTCTGCCCAGTACAAAAAATGGAGCAGGAATGTTCTCTTGAGACGAGCTCTGCCTGCAGTACCCTTACAGAACAGATGGGGAGCTGCAAGGAGGGCATCCCCTCCTTCCTTGCCACCGGGTAAAGGGAGAGGACCCAGGAGTCAAGGGGGAGTGGAGACAGGTTCCTGCTTGGCAAGTCAGGTGAGTCCCCTCCCAGCCTCCCCCACCTTACCAGTTGCCCTTGCACAGTAAGTATGGGGCTCTGGAAGCTGAGGGACAAAAAAATGAGGGTGTTTCTCAAAAAGTGAAAGACCCCACCCCCTCCTGTCAACAAGCAAAAAGAGGGGACCAAAGAGGCAAGGGGGAATGGAGAGAGGTCTCTCCTCGTGGAGGCAAATGACAACTTGCTCAGCCCCCCTCACCTTCCCAGCTGCCTTTGCACAGTAGGTAT
>VWZY01001717.1:0-13210 GCA_013399075.1 Chloroceryle aenea
AATTGGACTCGTGTTGAAGCCACTTCAGGGAAGTTTCTGTGTGTCTCTAACACTCATTGCTTTTAGGAATCTACTACTGAAATTTGTACAGAGACAATTTCAGCAACAGTCAATAATCAAGAACAACCTTATTTTATAAGTTTTTAAATGACAGATGTGATTAACCTGTACAGCTTAAGTTGTTCACTGAACAAAGTTAAAAGTGTCTCTGCAAAGAAAGCATTGCTAGGTGTTACTAGAGAATACTATTTTTACAGTGTCAGTACACAGAAGGGCGGGACCTTCCTTAGACTTGATGTATCATAGACAACCTTCTTTCAGTTGAGGAGTTCCTTAATTTGTCTATGGTTTGTAAGGAGTAAAAAAAACCAAAACAAAACAAACACAGACATATTACGTTGAGTTCTTCATACGTGGAGTAAGAAAGGAATCCCCAAAACCACAAACCCGAAGAGAGAACTCAAAATGGTGGGAGCTTCAGATGTGACCCTTCCTTGCACTATCCAATATTATACAGCTGCTTCCGAGTATGGAGCTATAGAAGAACCTGCTGAGCAGTACCCCGGCCTTGGTATGTCAAGGAAAATGCAGAAAATGCAAACCTAGTAGTGATGCTAGCAAATGGGAGACTTCATTCACAAGAGAGCCCTTCAGGAAACAGTATGAAGAAAGGGTGAGACCTCCGTACTGTTTTAATGGGCCAGCCCATGTGATGGTGGTTTCCTAATTGCTCCACCTAAGCTGACTGGTTCCAGGATCAGCCTGAAGCCCCACAGAACTCCTAAACCCTAACTCCTTTAATCAATGCTGACCTTGCAAATGGACTGAATCTATCCATCCATCCATCCGTCCGTCCATCCTCTATAACTGAGGGCACTACAACTCTTCTGGAAATCAGTTTACATCATCTTTGGACCAGTACCACTGAGGACATAATAGCACCTCAGACATCACAGAATACATGGAATAAGCCAGAAGAAACAAGACGTGACATTTCATCCTCACTGCTAAGTAGTATGTCTCCAAGTGAGTGAGTTCAAAGGCTTGGGAAATAAAAGTGTCTTCCCATTCCCATAGCCACGTGCTTGCCATGACACAGAACTAGAAGGCTTAGGAACATACTTAAATGATTTGTAGCAATATTAGACACTCACTTCCAAGGATGTCCCAGTAGACATCATCATTGGCTCATCAACTGAAGCAACGGTTCTGTTCTAATCATTACTTCCTGTACTGTCCTTCAAAGACCTTCAAAGTATTGCTGGGCCTGTAAATGTCTGTTATCTCCTGATTAGCAAGGCACAGAATTAATGGATTTTACTGGAGTTTGGCCTCCATTTCCTCCTGTTTGTTGCCCATGCTGTTGTGTTGGTGTAGATGCATTTCATTTGCGCTATTGATCCCACCACCATTTTTTGGGAGAAGTCTTAATTCCTATGTGACTGTTCTCAGGTGCTTCCATGGTTTCTAATACATCAACAACCCCGTTGTCTTTCCTGCCACATGGACTTCCATGCCCTACCTCCACCAAAGGACCTCTCTATCTCACTGTCCCTCAAACATTGACATGCGGCCCCCCAGTCTTATCTCTAGTGAGCCAAGTTTTATCCCTTTCCCCCTTCAAATCTAGTTTAAAGATCCTTCAATGAACCCAGCTAACTTCTGTGCAAAAATCCTTTTCCCCCTTTGAGACAGGTGTATGCTGCCTGTTGCCAGCTGATCTGGTGTCATGTAAACTGACCTATGATCAAAACCCCCAATATTCTGCCAGTGACACCCGGCTCAGAGCAAGGTATCAATCTGCTGGCTCTTCCTGTTTCTTCCCTCATCGTCCACTGCAATTGGAAGGATAGAGAAGAACACTACGTGTGCTCCTTATCCCTTAACCAGTCGTCCCAAGGCCCTGAAAACTTTATTGATCGCTGTCAGACTTCTTGTTACAATATCATTGCTGCCTATCTGAAAAGTCAATAATGGATAATAATCCAAGGGTCATATGAGGGTAGGAAGCTTTCTTGCCACATCTCTACCTGGGCCTCAGGGGAGGCGGCAGCAGAATTCACTAAGAAGTGGGTGCAATCTGCATACTGGGCCTTCTGTTTCCCTCAGAAGGGCGTCTGCTATGACAATGGTCCCTCTTTTTTTCTTTATGGAAGTGGTTTTGACACAGGGCATAGGCCAAATTTGCCTTGGCAGCTCCTCCAAACTAGATGAACCATTGTCCTCATCATTGTTTGGTTCCACTTGCAGAGCTTTGTATTTGTTATGCAAGGGCACCTGGGAAGGTGGGGTGGCCACAGAGGAGACGCACCAGCTGCGCCAGAAAGGAACTTGTTGCCGTTCCCCCCTGTTCCTTAAGTCAGTGCATTCTGTCAGGTCATATCCTGTCTGTTTGTTGAGCCTGTCCCAGCTCACCTCTTCCCTGAGCTCTGTCACTAACTGGGGGAGATCCTCTACTTCGGTGTACCTCCCCAGTGTGTGCTCACTGCTGCCGCCTGGTACCAGTGTAAGAGCTGGGCACAACCTGCAGCCTGACGCCGGGGTGGCAGAGTGTTCCCACCAGAGCTCTGTGTGGGCAACTGTGTCAGTCATGGTGAGTGCAGAGTTTAGAGCTGACAGCCTTCTGCTGGGTGGGTACCATTGCTCCCTGGTCAATCTGGCAGACCTACAGCACCCTTTCTGATGCGACGTGCCCGAGTTGCTAGTGCAGCTTAGGGGCATCTTTTAAACGTGGGGTGGGTCTTGACCGATGTTGCTCCTGGCCCCACCCAGGTCCATCAGCCACTGTGGCACAAGTTTTGCTCTCCTGGTGGCTCTCTTGGCTCCTCCTGATGTTCCTCTGGTTCAGGAAACCCCTCTGTGCACCCCGATCGTGCCAGCACCGGAGCTGCTCACCTCGTGATATAGCTTTATTTGGTATAATTTCTGATATAGCCCCTCGAACATGTACTTACTGAGAATGAAGTATTTTCTCATACTGCTGAAGGATACAGAAATGAGAACAACAAAAAGAAGACACATCATGGTACATCACGGTAATGTTTTACGCCACGAGAGAGAAGTTATCTTCAGCATTTATTTTTAAGTTTCTAAATAAAGACTGGTTCTTATCTAGCATTTAAACAGTCATTATCTTTTGAGAAAAAGCCCATATACTCGGTAATTATGATTGAAGGAAAAGGAAAACTTACAAATACGTACATACACAGACAAGACCACTTTAACACTTCTGCATTTTATTGTGGAACTGAGTTTGTTTCCTTTACATCAAATATCCTCAATGGAAGAAGGGACATTGCACATATATCATAAAAGCACTACGTATTACTTTCACTGGAAACTAATTGTCTACATTAGATATGACAGGATAGAAATGATGCAAGTTTATGAGACATAATACCATACACAGCTGAAGACTGACACAAACACCATTCAGAACAAGAGAGGGGAGGCGTGTGAGGTGCTTCTCAGACAGCAACAAGACTGTTTCTTTTCATAGTTTGGAAGATGATGGCTGCATGCAAATGTGTGAAAACATATTTCAGGTTTCCTCTTTTGTGATTACAGCTCGGTCTTGAAGACTCTGCCATCTGAAGCTCCTATCTAGTCTAGTGCAGAGAAGGGTTTTTTTAAATTATTTTTTTTCCTTTCAATATTTTTATGCCATTGCTTTATTTAGTTGCTTTTTTAAAGGGCTTTTTTTTTGCTAAGTCACGAGATTTTTTTTTAAATTTTAAATAGCAAACATTTTAAAACTCAGTGAATAATATAATTGCATTCTAAGAAATGCTTACCTCTAGTTGTTTTTAGTGTTTAGTTCAATTAAGTGAAAAGCTGAAAGCTGACAGTTTCTTACAAGCGTAAACATTATACTTTTCCCTTTTCTAGTAAATCCAGACCAACAAAATTACTGTTTCTCTCAAAACAGCATTACTGAGCAAGAACCTCTTGCAACAAATGAACAGAGAGAAGCATATGACAGAAATATCCTAAATGCACAGTAAGTTCTCTTTGGGGCTGACTTGATTGTGGTGGGAGGGAATAAAAAGTCAATTAACAAATTGATAAAATCTTAGTAAATGAGTATCAAAACTCTCTTAAAATGCATAAACTATTATATGCCATTAAAAAAACCCAAAAAAACAAAAAACCAAAACATTCATATACAGTTAGTTTCATTCACCACAGTATGTAAGATGATAAGAAAAAAAATCAAAAGTGAATTCTATGGCAGATGAGGTGAAAAGTAGAGGTCAATGAAGTCAGGCCCACCAAAGGACTTTGAAAAAGCATGCAAGAGAGGCCCTGGACAAGTTCAGGAGTGGAGTATGATCTCTAAAGTTAATTCTTCATTGAATTTTATGAAACAATATTGTAATGGCATAAAGATCATGACTGGGGATGCTGTTATGGGTAATACCATCATTTAAACGGAGTGCCCTATTGAATCTTTATAATTAATTAATAGCAAACCATGCTCCTAGAAATCTATGCTGATCAACAGCACTCATAGTTAATGTATATGGTACATTTTGATGACTAAACTAATTGTGTAGTATTATGATTAGCACAGTTAGATTAGTTCCATAGGCAGGAAAGACATTTAGGGCAAGAGGAGCTAATGGAGAAATTCTTTGCTGTGTTATGCCCAGGCATGATTACCATTTAAAAGGGTATGGATAGAACAGGCATTACAATACCTCAGAATAGCCAGACTGGGTTTTTAATGTTCTTGTAGCAGCAAAAAATGAATGAACATTTTAAGATTGGTTGTAACTGTCTCATTATTATTATTTTTAAAGTAAAACAAATGCTTGAGCCATCACAAACTTACTTGGGGAGATTTTTTGTTCTAGTTTACAATAGGACTAAATGACTGTAGTGAAATTGCTCCTGATTCACAAGTGTAAGTGACATAAGTGAGATTAGTCTCACGACCACTGCTGTACTTAGATTTTCTACCAAAGCAGAGGTACAAATCATTTCAGATATTGTCAGAAAAACAGAAAATCTGTTTCCACCCACTCAAAAAGTTTGAAATCTGTCCTATATAAGAAAGTAGATGAAGCAGAATTGTAGAAATAGTACTATTCTGCCAAACATTTTACCTATAACTTTGAAGTCTATGTATTGCAAAAGTTATTTTAAGTGAATGATTATGAGCTCAGCAAACATGCTTGTTTTTACATTTCATTTCCATCTGCCTTTTCTGCCATAGTCATTCTGAGTTATTCTTAACAACTTAAAAGGTATAGCAATAAATAAAACAGCATTGCTAGAGATACCTAAAAAAAAGAAGACATTGAAAATAAATCAAAAGCTCCAACAACTGACAAACAGTAATTTACAGCATTAAATAGGCTTCAGGACTCCACATTTGAAGGGCCCTAAATCAGTATAAAAAAAAACCCCAACTTCATAAAAATAAGGAGTGCAAACATATACCTATTAAACAAAAATATCCTAACAATGTAAAGTTGAAATAAATTATAACTAAAGAAAATAAAATGAGATCATAGTTCACTATAATGTGAAACTTAATAGCAGCCATAATGGTGAATCATACAGACCAGAACATATCTTAATTTTGGAGACCTTCTTTAAATTCAGATTTGCGATCCTTCTACAATGTACCAAGATTTATTTTTTTTTAATTGGGATAAAACTTCTGACACTAAAAAGTACAAAGTGATGGAACTATTTTACATGCTGTTCCTCTGCAAGCAGTCAGGAGAAGGAAAGAAAGGGGGAAAGGGAGAGAGAAAGGAAGAAGTAAAGGAAAGGGACTTATTATAGCTTATTGATCATTCTATCTCTTTCATGATCTCGTGAGGATTGAGAATGTAGGTTACACCCTTGTAAATATTAGGCAATCAACGTTTCAAATGCCATTTTCTGTCATCATCAAGAGGTTAATTTTACCACCAGTGTGCCCCTCCCTTGCTGCCCCAATAAAGGTATTGGCAGTTGGCTATTTCCAATAAGTCTTACCTCAATATCCAGTCTCACTAGAACCTTAAATAGCATTATTTGTCTTACAAAACTTCTAAAAAAATCCCTTCACCTGAAAAAAAAAATCTTTGCATTTTCCTGTAAATTAAAACTTCTATTAAAAATCTATTAAAAGTACTAAAAATGTGAAGTAATTTTAAAAATAAAAAAGTTTCTGTACATGTGTTTCCATATTTACTCTTAAATTAAACAAATAAAATAAGGTAAGGCAAAGGAAGGTTGAATACTGTACAGACTCAAAGATAACATTTTTCATCATCCTGAATGTTTCACTAAGTTTTGCAAGTCTGATACTGGACATGACTTCAATCTTGCTTCCACAGTACAAAAGAAGCTTTCAAAAAAAATGATCATCTTGCCTTGTTGAGCTGTCCTGATGAATGAATTGTTCACAGAACTATCATATGCAACTGATAGCACCAAGCTGTTTGACCAGTCAGATATGTTTCTAGTACTACACATGCACACTCACACTTCTTTACTGGTGTAACTATGATCCTACATGGATGTTTTATAAATTGGCTGTCTTGACATTAAAAAATAAGTGCATCGAGTTTCTTTGTACATTCAAGTCACTTTCTAAGGCAAATTGTCTACTGTATGTACTCCCAAGTGCTTTGGTTCAGTTAATTGATAGTGGATATGGGTGTTTAAGCATGTGGACCGGTCAGTTCTGACTGGAGTGAGTGGACTTTTACTGGGAGCATGCCTTAGACCAATAACTCTGCATGTTGAAAGAAAGGTTTTATAATTCTGAATGGGGTTCAGACTACACGCATATTTGGCCTACAATTGTTATGGTATGTCAGTATGCAGAGCTCAAATTAACATGGAAAACTACAAATGAGTGTTTAGGTTGTACGTCCCTTCCTCACCACATTCTGCTACTTCTTATTTCCCAGCTAACTTGATTCTGTAAAGTAAGGACCTCCTTTGTGATAGCTCAGATTGATACAATTTTAAAACCTCCTGTTCATGTGAGGGCATAAACAAACTGCAATAACTGCAGCTATTGCCATGAGACTACTGGAGATCTGATTATTTATGACTTTCTCCTCCTAGCCCTTTCGCTCTTTCTTTGTGTTTCTGGCAGAAGTCAGTTGGGGTTGATAGAAAATTGTTTCCAAATGTTTAGCAGATGTGAAACTGGATCTGTATTTTCACAGAAATTTGAACACTACTATGGGAATGCTGTTATTTAACTTAGTAATCAGCAAAAACTGAAAAATATTAGTGACTTGCAGCACTGTGCTACAGTACAGCATTTTGTAGGTATACAGTTCAGCTGTTGGAATAGACAGGTTGAATGTCTAGAAAAGGTGTTTTCAAACTGAAGAATTTGTGGAAACAAAGTTAAATCTTGTGGTGCGTGGTCTTGTTCTTATAGTTCAATCTTGCATGCAGGAAAAGATTCATCTTGCATAACAACAGTGCTGCTGCTTGCCAAAACCATGATGTTGAGGTCTTGCTGTTTCTCATGGGTCTCTTGGTACCATTCCTTCATCACTTCTGAGTCATAGGTTGGGATTAAGGTCACCTGCAACACAAGCCAGGAGACCTCCTGAGGAATGGACATCAGCAACAACTGATAAGAAAAATCTTTGTAAGAAGTCCTGTCCAACAACTATAATTCCCTTTTGGAAACAGTGGATCTTTTATGTAATTAATACTTAAATGGATAGATAAAAGGAAATAAATAGACATGTAGATAAAATAAAAATGACTACAAAGAAGTAGTTTACCAAAATAAAACCTTGGTTCTCTAAGGTGCTGAGATGCAACTTTCCAGAGAAGTAGCAGTCTGCAGTCTGCACTGATAGCTCCCCAGGTTATGGCCAAATATTTTGTTTAATTATTTATCATGTTGGAAAGGCACATAAAGTTTTTGAGTGTATGCAATTACCATATAAACAATGAAACATTCACTTTTCTTTCCTACTTACAAAATGCAAGGTTTCCAAACTTGGATCATGTATGGGACAATACTGCCCACTCCAGAGGCACTCTGGCTTCCTGTAGTTGTTTCCCAGACATTAAATTTGCAGGTAAAAATATTATTGAAGAGCCTACCTGCATGTTACTCTCCCATTGGGCCTTGCCCTCCAGCAGGGAGTCCAGAACAGCCCTGCTTGGCTCCTCAGCTGCAGAATTGTTCCCGCTCACCACATAGTAGAATGATCGCACTCTCTTGAAAAACTCAACATCAACGTTCTTGCTATTGCTGTGGTTGGGAATGTACACCAGATCCAAATACACTGGAGGTCCTGGAGACACCAATGTAGATTTTGCTGACTTACTATTGCCGGATCCTTTAGAAATCAAACAATGAAATATATCACAGACTGGTTAAAAACATGCATTTATTAATTACCATTATAAACATCATGATGTTACTGAGGATGAACTTTAGCAAACTAAATAATCTGAGCAATACACTCTATTTGGGATCATGTACTGTAAAGCCAGGAAAGTCCAATACAATTGTCTAGTGTGACCTGCCATTCATCATATGGCAATGTGCCAAATAAACATAGAATCATAGAATTGTTTGGGTTGGAAAAGACTTTTAAGATCATTGACTCCAACTGTTAACCCAGCACTGCCAAGTCCACCACTAAATCATA
Source organism: Chloroceryle aenea (assembly GCA_013399075.1). NCBI lineage: Eukaryota > Metazoa > Chordata > Aves > Coraciiformes > Cerylidae > Chloroceryle > Chloroceryle aenea. Next base: position 8,637 of record VWZY01001717.1, read on the forward strand.
TCCCTCAGCACCACATCTACATGGCTTTTAAATATCTCCAGGGATGGGGACTCCACCACTGCCCTGGGCTGCCTGGGTAGGGCTTTACAATGCTTTCAGGGAAAAATATATTTCTGGTATCCAACCTAAACCTCCCTTGTTGCAACTTGAGGCCATTTCCTCCTGTCCTATTGCTTATTGCTTGGGAGAAGAGACCAACCCTCACCTCACTCAAACCTCTTTCAGGGAGTTGTAGAGAGTGCGAAGGTCTCCCATGAGCCTCCTTTTCTCCNTCCCATGAGCCTCCTTTTCTCCAGACTAAACAGCCCCAGTTCCCTCAGCCACTCCTCATAAGACTTGTGCTCTAGACCCTTCACCAGCTTCATTGATCTTCTTTGGAGATGCTCCAGCACCTCAATGTCCTTCTTGTAGTGAAGGGCCCAAATCTGAACACAGTATTTGAGGTGCGGCCTCACCAGTCATAGGGGGACAATGACTTCCCTAATCCTGATTACCACACTAGTGATCCAAGCCAGGATGCTCTTGGCCTTCTTGGTCACCTGTATACATGCTGACGCATCTTCAGCTGGCTGTTGACCAACACCCCCAGGTCCTTTTCTGCTGGACAGCTTTCCAGCAGCTCTTTCCCAAGCCTGCATCGTTGCCTGGGGTTGTTGTGACCCAAATGCATGACCCAGCACTTGGACTTGTTGAACCTCATATCATTGGCCTTGGACCATCAATCCAGACTGTCCAGATCCCCCTGTGAAGTCCTCAAGCAGATCAACACTCCTGCCAAACTTGGTGTTGTCTGCAAACTTATTGAGGGTGCCCTCGATCCCCTTGTCCAGGTCATTCATAGAGACACTAAACAGAACTGGCCCCAGTACTGAGCCCTAGGTAATACCACTTGTGACCTTATCATAATGTGATGTTATCATATTATCTTATCATATTATGATTTTATCATAATATGATAAGATTTCCTGAATTAGAGAGTTTTTAACTATTGGGTATGTTACAAAATCTTTTCTCATCTTTCATCATAAAAAATATGTGATACATCTTTCTGAATTGTGGATCCCAACACTGGATAAAATATTACACATTATATTTTACACTGAAATGTCATTATCAAATCGAGCCTTCTCTTCAACTCTAGTGTATACCTGAGAAGTATTCTTTAAGAAAGAAGAATATAATATAAAGCTAAAGTGCTGGAGAAATGTACAGCATGAGGAACTGTACTGCTGCTTTGAAAAGCATCTTCTAACAGAGATATGTAAACTATGGTATAAGAAAGGAACAGTAGACCAGTTAAAATGGGGAAGCTACAGATAGCTGAATGATGGTTTGGTTGTACTGAATCCTAGACCTGCTCCTTGTAAAAAGCTTTCAATAGAACATCAGTCCTGACAACAGCAAAATCAAAGTATCCCCAAAACACTCTAACGAGTTATTCCAGAAACAGCATGCTTTCTTCAGTGATCTAATTCATATTTTATTACTACTTAGAATACAGAACAGTCATTCAAAATGATATTATTTTTCTGTATGTTTATTTATCACTGATGGCATAAGACATTAACTGGATTACATGATATACATGCTCGGCTGACTGAAACTGATTTTACTACTGTGATGATTTTTTTTTTTAATACTCTTTTAAAAATTAATACAGCAAACTATTAAAAGCATCCAATGTCTGATAATACCTTTTTCTCACAATATTAAATTGAATTATTTTATGTTAAGAGCATTTTGCCTACATGAAATAAAGTGGTTCACTTTACTACTGATTTCACTAGACCTACAAAAGTGGTACTTTTAATTCTATTAGTTGGTTAACAACTCAGACATCTAGTATTAAGTTCTTTATATTTGATGTACTCTTTACATCTGAGCAAACTGATGTATAAAGTTTCTCAGATTGCAAAAATCCATTTAAATGTGGCCTTAATACCACATTCTCAGCTGATATAAAGGCAACCTGACTTCATTAAAACAACTGAGAAAATCTTAACATTAGGGAACTCCTGTCTTTACCCATGATTGCAGTCTTTCCTGACTTGGATGTTGTTGTATTTGCTGCATTCTTGGTGTCCTTAAATTTCAGTTCAACTTGAGACTTTACTTCCGGATTAGAGATATTTTTGGTTGCCTTCTCCGCAAACTCCTTTTTTGGAGAAGCTGTTTTGGAAATTTTGTCTAAAGATTCTTTTAGAGCCGTTTTTGGTAAAGCCACTTGTTTTGATTTACCATCACTTTTTTTAACAGGAGAAGAAGACTTGGTCTTAGTACCCTGTTTTTTTGTCTTTGTCTTGTCTTTGAGGTCCTTCTTCAAAGGTTTATCCAAATTCTGATCGGTGGGCAAAGTCTCTGGATCAACCATGGTGACATCACGGTGCCTAGGGGAAGGGCTCTGATCCTGCATTGGGACAGGTGGTGGGTCAATTTGTTTGTATGTAATTTTCTTGTCTGTTGGAATTGTTTCTGACTCATCTTCAGAGTCAATGTTAGCATCTGCAGTAATGGAAGGGCATTCCTCAGTCTCGGGGGGAACATCTGAATCAGTCTGAGATAGGGCAGACTCGCTCATGGATGTGGGAGGGGTTTCATCACACTGCCGCCCTTGCTGCTTTCCCCTAGAAGGTGGTTTGGCTCCCTCAGATTGAATTAAGGGCTTTTCTTGATCTTGAGAGTGTTCTTCACTTGCAAACCACTGAAGGGGATTTGGATTGATAAATGAGGGTGAAAGTTCAGTTTTAGGATGTTTATACTCGCAGGAGTACACAAGGCATAAGTCAACATTTTGACAGGTTTCTGCTAACAGTTTTCCTGGAGGAAAATGCGCACTTGCTTCATAGGAATAGATAGTAGATTCAGGTGACCTGGTGGTTTTCCCAGTTGCCTGAAATGAGTAATCTGTGGTTTCAGGTGAACTGGTGGCTTTCCCTACTGTCTCATAGCAGTAATCCATTGCATTGGGTGATCTGGTAGCTTTCCCAGTTCTCTCATAGGAAAAATCTGTGACCTCAAGTGATTTGGTGGTTTTCCCAATTATCTCATAGGAATAATTTGTGACTCCTGGTGACTTCATGGTTTTCCCTCCCATCTCATAAGAATAATCTGTGGTCTCAGGTGACCTTATAACTTTCCCTGTTATCTCATAGGAATAATCTGTGGCCTGAGATGACCTAGATTTTGCAATTGCCTCATAGGAGTATCTATTATCTTCTGGTGACCTAGCAATTTTCTCTGTGGCCTTGTATGAATAACTAAGTTCTTCTGGTGACCTGCTGCTTTTCTCTGAATCTTCTTTTTCTGATCTGATTAAAGGTTCTGGACTGTGCTTTGTTAGGGGTTCCTCATAACCAAATGCCTTGAAAGAGGACACTTGCAGCAACAATGAAGATGTCTGACTAGCTGACACTGCTTTTTGTGATTGAGGTGAATCTGGAAAACTAGGAGAGTACATAGGAGAAGATTCCCTTGGAGTTAATGGAGATAGGTCAGACATTGGTGACAGCTTTTCTCCTAGACTCTGCACCTTTTCTGAGGTAAAAGAAGAATGTAGAGACATATCTGTGGGTGGAACAGCACCTGAAAAAGTTTCTTCTGGCAGTGGCGAAGCTAACTGGGAAGGTGTATGAGCTGATGAAGTTGAGGATGAAGCTTCAATTTGTGAAACTGAAATAATTTCTGAAATATCCTTCTGAGAGTAAGATGACTGCTCCACAGGGGAACTCCTTTGTGCAAAAATAGGCTCCTGTATATCTGAAGGGCTATAATGTACTTCCATCAGTCCATTTTCAGATATATGATGTATACTAGTGTCTATGGTAGGATAGTCTGGAGATTGCCTACTAAAGTTTTCTACTAAAGACTGCTCACGGAACTCCTGACCAAATTCAGGATAACTTTGGCTTCCCTGGCCACAAGGGCACATTGCTGTCCATGGATCATCACAAATATAGCTTTATACACGGTTCTTATACCTTTAAAGCATTCAGATACAACATGATCTGACTAATTGCTACTTAACACACAGTACTGTTTTGCAAAGCAACTCTAATTCTATGATATCATCATCCATGTGCTTCTTTCCTGATCTAGATATCCCTGGAGTTGGTCTTGCTAGATTTACTTATCTATGATTCCAGGTAAGGGGAGGTTTTCACTGAGGTATGGGAGGGGCTGGGATGCTGGAGTGATCTATATAGTCCAGAGTTTATTCATCATGCTGGGGGCTGTTGACCTCCTTGCAATGACCTGAGGTCCTTTAGTCATGCGACTGATCCATGACTGTGCAGTATAGAATATAAACTATATATATTTATATATTTTANAATTCAGATTTGCAGAATTTTTCTTCATGTAATGAAGAAGGTGGTGAGATGGTAGAAGCTGAGGCATTATAGTCTTTACCTTCTATGGCCTCTATTTTAGATCCTTCTGATAATCCATTAAAAGCATCCTGAAGTGAAGAAAATTTAGGTCTAGCAAATTCTTGAGTGTACAGTGATGTCTCATACTTGGCAATGTTCATATACTCTTGAGACGGTGACTCATTTTCCTCATTGTTAGTTTCATCA
>VWZY01001718.1:0-43644 GCA_013399075.1 Chloroceryle aenea
CTCACAAGGCAGATGTTCCACTCTCCAGACATCTCTGGACTCTCTGTCTCTGCACTGGTCTGCACAAGTAGTTCCCTGTATCATGCAGTAGTGTACAATGATGCCCAAGACAGTTCTGAATTTTCTAGCGTGGACCCAGCAGTGGGATGGCTGCCTGTATCCGTCACTCTGACCAGACATTGCTCTGTGTTGATATATTGCCCTGTCCTGTGGCTTTGGGGATAAAACAGGGACAACTGGACTTTTATATGCCCACTGAGATGTCACCGAAATTGCAGTAAAGTAGCTACTGTGATCATTTCCTGTCTTTGAAATAAACATCTGATGATTGTCCTTGAGAAGCAAGCTCAGTGGCTTTAGATGATCATCTTTTACCTATGCAATGCAAAACTAACAGGGACTCCAGCAGTAGCATCCTGTCCTTGAATGTATCTGCTTATCTGTCTAGGTGCTACCTGATCCCACCACAGTTGTCCTCTATAGGATGGGAATGACCTGTCTGCCCCTCCACAGGCAATGAAGCAGTTAAGAGAACATGTGAGATCTTATAAAAATGATGGATTAATTTCCCACAGATAAAGTCCAGTAAGTTCTATACTGCTACCTACAAAAATGTCAACTACAGTTTCTGACTGGGATTTAGCTGTTGCATTTTGACAGCAATGGCAAAGAACAGCAAAATGGTCAAGACTGCTCTTGTTAAAGCTAGGCAATAAATTACATGCTCTGCTCCATCCACAAAGAAATATTTATCATCTGTTGCCAAAAACCCACAGCACCCTGATGTTTCCTCAGGCTTGCTTTCCCTTTCTACAGCCACCAAGGAGGCTGTTACCCTTGGGAAGTCTCATTTAGAATATAAACAGTTCTTTATGTTCATTATCATAATTCCCAGTGAAAGGGCTGGAAGTAGCTAATTAGCAATTAGGCATGACTGATCAGGCATCCTGGAAGCGACAGGCTGGATGCAGCTGATCTGTGAGTGCATCTTCCAGGCTGAAGAGCCACAGAAAACCTTGTGACTCTTCCTCTGGCCTTGAGGACACTTGAGCTCTGAGCTGGTGAATTTCTTCTTTTTTTAGGGTGACAAACAGTTCACAGGGGGAGGAGGGGGAGAAAGCTAGCAACAGCTCTGCTTTAGAAAGTGACTGATTTTAAAGCAAAGATAAGAAGACTCCAGAGTGAACACCAGAGTATTTGAGTTCCTCACTGAGAAGCTGTGTTTGCAGATCAGAAGTGTCTGACTGCTTCTTGAATGCAAAAAGGAGATTCCAACCCCCAAACATGACTGTTCTGGGGGAGGCATTGCATTCCTTGATTTTTTTTCCAGTTCAATCTCTGAACCTCAGTTTGTTCCTACTTCCATCTCACCTCTGTGACGATGGCATGGGCAGCTGGGGTCAGTGAGCTCAGAGCCAGTCACTGGCCAGGAACGCCCAGTGATGTTCACAGACTCCTAGCTGCGTGGACCAAGAGCTCTCGATCAAGACTGCAACTCGGGTTAAGCTCTGCTGCATCATGGTCTGGCTTGTCCCTCTTCTTCCATCACACCAGGGGGTCCTGGACCTGCTGGTTGTGTTCCATCATTCAACTGAGGGGAAAACAGGTCTGTCCGATAAGCACTGCTTCTCAGAGCAGGTCTGTTTTAAATCCAAGCAAGACAAAGCTTTTTGCCAGTTAGGGCATTACTCATCATCTTCTCTAGTGGTACTGGCTCTTGGTTCAGCATAATGACTTCACCTTAGATTTAGCGTAACTCCTAATAATAGGGGTTAATCTCCTCTCATCAGCATCACTTATTAAAAGATCACAGTAATCCCTCTATGAGTACAAAATCTACAAGTTAAAAATGTATTAACATACTAAAAGTGATGGCAAGTTAAAAGAAATGATACTCATGCTGTGGCCTATCTGTAAGCTGGAGGATGGATTTTGTTCTGCTGGTTGTAATACCTAAAATAGCCGTTTGCTAAATTACAACTTGATTGCTGTCTGATGTTTTGCAACAGGCACAGAGATTGTCTCACTTTTTACATATCTAAGATTTCAAAGTCCCACAAAGACGGTCTTCCAATTCCCACTGGCCTGCAGGAAATGCTTGTAACCCATGAGTTTGAATCAAAACAGTGCATTTTTATCAAATCTTGTTCAAGTTATTTTTTCCATTACCAGTTTCTCCCTGCAAATCATTATTTACTTATACATTCTTTGCTACTTAGAAACACAGGAGGTGAGAACAAATGTATCAGCCAGCAATGCACTGAGGACCATCTCTGGAAATACTAATGGATTCTCACTTGGCAAAGGGATTTTGGTATAGATATATCTACTTCAGAGAAGGAAGCTGAGAGAATGGCATCATTTCACATGAAAACACAGATATGGCCAAACCCCTTATATAACACAATATGTTCATCAGTGTGGTTAAAAAGAAAACCATCACTGTGGTGCTGAGTAGCACTGTGTACATGGTGCCCTAGAGACCCGCCTGCCCTGGGTTCAGCGGGGTGTTCAAGTAGTTGTGCTTTTTAAGTAGATGAGGACTGGTATCCAGATTTCCACCTCTGTCTGCAGAGCCTGGGGTAGCCAACATGGCTGGGCATGGATGGAGAGCTTGTCAACTGCACCAAGCAGAGCATGTGCTGGAAAGTCCTGTCTGCCTTCGCCATCTCAGCCTACCTGGATTTATCCCTGTGGTCCAGCAGCTGGAAAGGAAAGTGAGGAAATAAGATCTGGCGTGGCATTCCCACAAAAGGGGGAAATACTAATACTAATAATTATAAAAAGCAACATCTAAGTTTCCTTTTGAAGTGAAAGCAGGGAAGCATATGCATGATGAGCTGAAAAGGCACATCCTGATCTGCATGGAAATTCAGCATCTCCCTGCTGCATGACTGCACAAGGGTCCTAGAAGGCACTAACCTGCTTCCTTTCCTCCAGCATGCCAAAAGGACTTAGAAATGCATGACACTGTCCTGTGAAAGTGGGACAGCAATGAGGCAGCCCTGCAGCTGGGGTGACACCACAGTGCTTCTCCCTTGTCACACTGCTTCCATGCCATCAAGGTATTTGGAGCCAGCAGTCCTGCTACCAGCCAGCTCAGATGACTGTTGTACAGGGATGCCTAAGGAGCTGGGCAGATCCTGGGTAACCCTTCCTCCCTCCTCAGCTGAACATTGCATGCCCAGCATGCAGCATCACCCACCTCTATGCTGCAGAAATCAAACACATTATGGGCACAGCTGGTCTGTAAACCACCAGCTTGTGAGCAGGTGAAAAGGGCTCCCAGGGTCTGCAACTCTAGGACAAAATCCCTGAAGGCAGCTCTAGATCTGAAATGAACTGCATCTCCAGCTCCTAAGTTGCTTCTGAGAGAACAGATGTACAGTCACACTCTGGGGCAGATCTTCAGATGTAAAAGGTCTGGAGAAAAGGGACAGGGATATTCAAAATCGTGGACTAGTACGGAAGGGAAACTTGTAAATAAGGCACAGTCTCTTAAGTGAAAAGAGAAAAATGGACAGTGAAAAGGAGGTTTAAAAGAGGGCTAAAACTCAAGAACAGTGGGCATCAGGCAGATAAGGAACAGTGCTGTATGTGTGTCTGGCTTGGTCAAATCCACTGAGGACCCAATGAAATGATGAGACAGCAGACGAAAACAAATCAGATAACAGGCACTTTTTCTTGCAGCACTAAACAGCAATATTTGGAGTGAGGTGGAGACTAGAGGATTCAGGAAGTTCACACAGGACTGAGACAGACTAATGAGGACTGGATCTGGGTGGACACCACAAGCAAACCCCTGCCTATCTTCTTCAACACAGGTAGGCATAGAGATGCTGCTGGCTGGAGATGGGAGGTAGGCACAGCATAAGTCCTCCCCAGCGTGGCTTTTGTGCTGCTATCTGCCAGCATTCTATCTAAGCCTGCACTAAGTTACACCTTGCCACACCATCTTAGCCCCCTAGAAGCTGAATACAGGGCTGGTAGCCCAAGGCTGCACAGTCAGCTTTGATTTGCTTCAATGGTCTTGCTGCTAATGAGAATGTCAAGTAAGAGCAGCTTGCTCCCAGCCTGCCCAGCTACCTGGTCTCCTTTGAAGGCAAGATAAAGCAGCCCCTCAAGTGTTATGACAAGAAGCCTTTTAGCAAAAATGAAGCAGAGAGGCTATGTTTACAAGAACTGCTTGTAAATGGAAACCAAAACCCAAATCTGAAAGGAAAACCACATGGCCATAATCTCTCTCCCATGAAAGGAGTAGTAATTCTGATGTCACCCTGCAAGCTAAATGGTCTCCTCTAACCAAACGAGGATTACAACTGCATTCCTCAACCCAGAGAGTGCTCTGAAGTGCAGGGAGGGGAAAAGGCCTCCCCCCTTACTGTCCCTGGCACAGACAGACAAAAGGTTATGGATCAGCTCAGTTAGTTTACAGAGCAACCCAAATGATTTTCCTGGAATGAAACCTTGACGTGAACATTTCCAGTGGGGATGGATACCAGCCTGCTTCTACTGCAACAGGAGACATGTGGAGTGTGCGATGGGATTCCACTGCATTTATTAATTCAACCTATAGCTGCAAAGTAAATGTGGATTTAGGAGGCTGTTGAAGTATTTACTTTGCCAGCAGATGTTCCATGCTAAGGCTGGACTTCAGCTTGTACTGCACCCCAGCTGAACGATGTGCTAGGTTTGGATTTGCTCTGAATGACTGTGAAAGATGGAGCTCACATGGGGACAGTATATGCCTATGTATGTGCATATGGACAGATAGGTACTTCTACAAGCAACAAATCTTTGTATCAGAGATTTTAATGTCTTAGAGCTGCAGCAAGGAGATCTCACCTACATTCTGGCCACTGCAATGTGAATCAGGTCCAGGGCTGACCGCCTCAAAACCCCCACCCACTTTTGTCATGACACCCATGGAAATGTAGAGCTAGCAAAAAGTCTAAAACCCAGACAGTAGTGGCAATGCAACTGACAAAAAACTGTAGATATTGGCTTTGCTGGCACTGTGTAATGTCAGCAGGGAGTAAGTAAGAGTAAGAGACAGCACTGAAAGACCAAGACCAGAAACAAAGTCCTAGTTAGAAGGTCTTTCTCGTCAGCTCTCAAAACCCAGGCAGCACCATATGGTTAAGAATCCTATTGCACAGCCCTGAAGCGTGATTCTCATGGGTTTTCACAAGGTGGGAATGATGAAAAGGCTTACACCAAAGCAGTCACATCAGCAGGGACCTCCCATACTCCAGATCACCACATGCAAAAAAAAGCAGGCATTCACATCAATTCTTTGCCCTCAAACACAGCTATCCCTCCTGACACCCAGAGTCACCAGTCTTGGTACTCAGGGAAACAAAACAGCACAGCAAGTCAGTAACCACAGGCTGCTGAGCACCGCAGAAGAGACAGAGGCAGCGGTAACTGCTATTCACAGCACTCTCTCTGACCAGCATTTTGTGTGGCAATTGCTCACATGAAAGTGCTTGAAAAACCACTGCAATCAGTGCTTGCCCAACCCCAAATCCCAGTTAGTCCAGATCCCCAAGCTACTGTTGTTGTTTTTCCCAAATAATTTGCAACTTCCAGCTTTTGCTTGAGAATGTAACATGCTGCAAATTCCAAGAAAAGTGTTGATATTTTTAGCAGCATCCAAAAAAAAAAAAAAAAAGAAATCAAGGATTGTTCCTTAGAGCATTATCCAAAAGTAAATCACTCAAACATTAGAGGAGCTAATGGCTGTACAGCTGTACCCTTTGCTAGCTGAGCTCTGGTTATGCCCCAATGTACTTTTGCTAATTTAATAGAGGTTTGTGGCAAGCTTTCCCTACATCATAAATACAGCAGTCATTTTTTAAGAGCTTTAATTTCACCAGTGGCCTTTGGTCACGGTGCTAACTAGCATGATAGGCTGGCTTGTTGCAAAAGGGAGTTGTTTTCTTAGTCAATTATGCCATTATTTCCAAAAACATGCTTCACATGACAGGATATAAATCTTGTCAGGCCTCTCCTGAGCACACTCTGCCCCACATAAATATTGGTGGTGGAGACCCACTTTACAAAAGTGTTAGAGCCAAAAGAGGAACAGGGATGCACTGTGGGAGAACACTGGCTAGAAGCACAGCCCTGCGATAGCACAGCAGCCAAAGAAAACAAGATTGCTCTGGAGCTGTCCTTCATGAAGATGAAAAAGATTAAAAAATGTTAACCCTGCAGGTAGTGGCCCTGCTGTGACTAGCAAAATTCTAATTCCAAGTAGTGTTTATTATTCCTCTTCTTTCAAGGGCTTGGAGCATCTTTAGATATCCTAGCAGCTAGCAGAGACACAGTGACATCCACACCGTAACAAGATGTATGCTGCAAATGCCACACTGGATAGGGAGAAGAGCATTGCTGGTTGTTTGGTTTGGGTTTTTTTTTCCAAAATTTAAAATATTTTGCAAGATTGTGCCGTAGGTTCTGCAATATGAAAGTGCTCAAAACTCAGACAGGGCAGAACAAACAAGGCAGGATTGCTTTGCAAGAGGGAAGAGAGAGGTAGGAGCACTGACGGTGACTGCCTTGTACTAGGGCCAGCAGTGCTTCACTGACAGACCTACATGACAAAAACAGCTTCAGAAATGAGGTGGGAAGAACCCACAGAAAATAACACCATCCAGGACAGCAAACTGATGAGAAGGACCTCAGGAGTGATGAAACAATGTGTTCACTGAGCTCAAGCTATTCATTCACTTTTTCAGTTATGAACTGCATGGTATTTACAGACTTCTCTCTAGCATTTTACTGGAGATCTGCGCTTTTGCATTTTTGGAAAAGGTATTTCACCTTTTGCAATAAATTCTTGACCACAAAAAGATGCAAAGGAAACACTGGAAATGAACTTACTGATGAACTAAGAAAAAACTTCAAAACCACCTGTCAGCTAAGGACAGATTCATGTACAGCACATTCTTATCTATTCTACAGAGTTTTTTTAAAGTATTACTGCTATGAGAGATAAAGAAAATTTACTAGTGTACATACATTTCCAGCAACATGCCTACATTTCCAAAAAGCATTTTATAGGATTCAGATTAGAGATCAGCAATTGAAGCCAAAAGGAAGGATTACAGGATTAAAAACACTAAATTGAGTGCAAAAGACAAAACATGACTAACACAGTCAGAATGAGGATTTTACAAGTTCAAAAAGAAAGATTAATGATTAGTCCGAGATCTGTTTTCTAGACTAGGTATTTCTTTTCATATAGCTAATTTTATGTAGTGAGCTAGGTACACAGTCCTGTAGATACACACAAAAATAAGCAGTTTCTGTGAAGTTAGAAGAGAGTTTCCTCCTTTCATTGACAGTTTGGGAGCTGAAACACAGGCAGATTAAGATTAAAAAATTCCACTTACGGTGGAGCAGTTTGTGATCACAATAGGTTGAGTTTTCAGAGGTTTTGCATAATTTTCTGTTTGTTGAAGAATGATTCCCACCAACTCCGGGTGTAGCTGCTAGAACTCACTACTACCACAAGTGCAAACCAAAGACCCCTGTCAGGCATCACCTGAGAAAATGGCTTGAAACACTTCTGCTGCACCAGAAGGGGCTGGAAGTTGAATTCCAGCTCTGACTAGCTTTCCCTTTCTGCAGCCATTGATTCCCTTTTACATGTCCTCTTCCAGCATTCTTAGAAGCAAAGGTTCTTACAGAAAAAAAACCTCTTGTCCTTGAGGGGAGAGAAGGAGAGGGAGAGGGCCAAGGAGGAAGGGAGATACTGGGTGAGAAGATAAAAGAGGATTTCATCTTCCACTCCACCTTCTTCCCAAGGGCAGACACCTCTCTTGCAGACACTGGCCAGAGGCAGAGATATCCTGGCATGGCCTCATCCACCCAGCACTGCCACAAATGTCTTTCCTGTGCAATCCACACATGTGGGGACAGTAGCATGAGGTACTTCCTGATGCATCTCCAAGTATAAGGGAGTGCCTTTTCCTCCCTCTATTCCTCACATACCTTCACGTAGAGGACTGACATCTCCTTCCTTTTAATGCTAGTGGACATGGGGGAACCATCAGCCACAAGGCAGTAACTTCTCATGTCTGTAGAGTGTTTTGCAAGGCGACAGCCAGCTTATGTTTTCCTTTTTGCTTTAAAAGCTCAATAAAATAGCCACTACCCCAAAGTGAATTTAAATAAGGTCCTGCTTTGAAGCCTATCAGTTGTGGTAGAATATTACTTAATTTCATACTTCTTGAATCTGTGGCAAAGCCAGAAAGCCAGCTGTACTATTAGGTTTCTCTAGTTTTCTTTTTTAAATGTATTGCTGCAATGCAAAACAAATCCAGTGATTCCAATGAACTCTGGTTTAAATGCAAAACATGTTTTGTAGCACTTGAAAATCAATCAAACTGCCAGAGATTGCTAAAATAGCTGGTATGAATTCCCTGCCATTTTCTACATGTGAAGGTCAAGCCTGGGAGATGAGCAGGCACTCTGAGTTTGCAGACTGGCTCCATCTGTTAAGCATAAAGTTTGGGTTTGGCAGTGAAAACACCAAGCGGGGGGGGAGGAGGGAACCAAGTTTTATTGTCTGTGTTTACTAACTGCAGTGCCTGATATTGTAGGGAGCTGAGTGTCTTGAGCCCTGGTGAGAAAGAGGGGACATGCTGGTGCTCAGCCATGTTTGGGGACCTGCACAGAGCTCATCCTCTGCTTCTTTTTATTAAGTCACAGAAATGTGCATCTTTGGCGCAAACTCCTTGCTCGAACACTACAGAAACACTGAGTGTTAAAACCCTTTGCTGTTGTCTTTGAAGCTTTTACCTGTCTCACTGACGGGACACCCATGGCTGCTCTGGGGTAGGACACATGGCTCCACCTGTGGAACCACTCACAGGGTTGTCCTCTGCACCCAGAAATGAGAAATGTGGGTAGGGAAAGGCTGAGACTCTTTGCATCTCCTGACGGCCAGCACTGCTGACCACAGCTGTACCCTGTCTGCAGACAGTGATAAAGAGGGAGTCATGTTTTTAATACCAGAATGTGAGAAGACCTTGTATCAGCAAGGACACAAGAGAGGGAACTGCACAACTCCCTCCCTGGAATTCCTCCCAATTGATGATTAATGAATGCAAACCATCAGCTGCATGGCTGTAATTGAGGACGACGTGCCAGTGAGGTCGTGTGTTTGTGTAAGGATGGAGGCAGGCAGCAGCCTTTTCACTGAAGAGCAGTGAAGGGGAGCTCTGGTTTGACAGGAGGGCAGGGGCAATCTCCTGCCCTTGGGGTGTTTGGCATTCCCAGTGCTACTGGGCTGCCCACTTTGGCTTGGTTTACATCACTACCATGGAAATTTGAGATGAAAGCCATCTCCTTTTGTCTGCTTCTCCACCTTCCTTTACAATCCAAAGACTCCTCTCACACTGGAGGGATTTTCCTCCTTTACCAGTCAGGGCCAACATAGTGATATATGAGGTGAACCCCAAGTCCCAGAGAAGGTGCAAAGTGCTGGCAGCAGAAGGGACGCAAGGGACAAAAATACACCTTGCAATGCCCTGGTGATGCTGGAAAGCCACTGCCTACAGTTGGGGCATTCTTCCAAGGTGAGTCACAGCGCAAGCCTGGAGCACCAGCCTCTATTACCAGCTAAGCAGCAACTGAAAACAACCCAATAAAGGGAACAATGTTATTGCATCTTGGAATTACTCTTGTGGTAAAATGAAAACCTTTGCAAGAAACACAGAAGTATGCCAGAGGAGAGCAGAGAGGAGGAGGAGGAGGAGGAGGAGGGCTATTAAAATGGAAGGCAGATCTGAGCTTCTTGTTGGGCTGAGTTCTTTGCTGTGAATAATAAGCTTTTACCACAAAGGGGAAAGAAAATTTGCTCACTAGCTGGGATTTTTCCAGAACCTGCACAACATCTAAATCCTACAGTCTTTCTTATCCCAATGAAAAATAATTACTTTAAAGAATATTCTTCAATGAACCCTTAAGGGACAAATTACAGATACTTCTCTGAAAACATGCTGTTCTTTTCCCCTTGCAAAAAAATGTTCTCTTGCTTGTTTCCAGGAGGTAGGCAGGCGAGCACCACAGCCAGCGGGAAGGCTCTTTGGTGATCCATTTAGCATCACGTGCTCCATGGCAGCTTTCTTGCACTGTTCACAATGGAGCTACTTCAGTTTTGTAACATCCAGCAAAGTCATTCTAAAGTCCCATACAGCAGCAACCCCAGAGAAATCCCCAGCAAGGGTACTTCACTATCCAGACTCAAGCACTACAGACACTTGAGAGATGTCTCAAGCACTACAGACACTTGAGAGATGTGCATGCACATTAATCTCTAAGTATAAACCTTCCTATAAGCACTGAGGAACATTGGCTAGCAAATTCAGTTTATGTATCCAGGAAATGTGGCTTGTACACAACAAAATAACTATTTTAAACAGGATGCAATAAGCTTTTCATGTAGAATATTTGTGTTCCTGTGATGTTTTATAAATAACTGAGGAAAAATAGTAAATAAAAAAAGACTGGACTTCTGGTGAACACAGCCTCTTTCAATCATGTTGGAGAGTACCAAACATGCTACTTTCTCACCCTGTAGTTGCCATCCATCTAGTGTTTCATATACACCTCTAAGACTAAGAAGTGTGCTACAGGCCAACAATGCTGTTTATGATCTTTGTTTTCAAAGACGGTAGGGTGAATTTTTAATATCTCTCCATATCTCATCTGAAGAACTCTTGACACGGGTGTCAGAGCCGTAACTGTGGCCAAACATGTATTATCACTAAAAAAGGAGAAAAAAAACCCTAAAGCCCACTACACACACTCAGGAAGTAGTTCACAACCCAGCAGGATGTTCAAGTAATGATTAATGCCTCATTTGCCATGCAACAGTTAAAACAAAAAGTTGAATTCTACAGCTGTCCTTGACGTAATTAAATTATTACCAGTGGAATTACAGCAGGGAAAGGGTTACCCCAAATATCTCTATAGTATCAATACCAAATTTTTGATTGAAAAGTGGAGGAGACAGTCCACATGGAGGGGAAAAGCCATACTGGAGTATTTTTAAACAGCAGCATTCCACAGATGGAGTATTTTAAAATAGCTACAATAGGAGTTATTTTATTTTCTTTTCCTTTCATTATGTAGAACAATGATGTGTTCCAGGCTCCCAGGAAAATTATTAATAGCACTTTTGTGATGCTGAGATCGTGGAATATGCTGTGCAGGGTAGGATCCTGCCCTTACTGCTTTACTGTGGTGCTGTGCAACTTGCTTTACTCCAAACTAGCCTCTCTTACCACACTGCAGAGCCTCACCTCACCATTGTGTTAATCTCCTACTTGATCCAATATGGTTATTCACCAACAACACGACTGGTGCATACTCACTCATGTCATGAGAGGGCTCATGTCCAATAACTGAGAGGATGGGGCTGCTTGAAGTATTTGCTATAACTGCGCTCCACAAAGATGTGAGACTTTATGGTGTGCTAAATTGTGAAACAAATTAGCTCAACTCTATTAGTTTTCAATGTAATCTGATCATACTGTCTTATAAATATATATACATATGTGTGCATCCATTTAAATGGTTAAATGATGAACTGCTTATCAGATGAACTTCGCCTTCACATCATCACATGTAAA
The DNA here is from genome assembly GCA_013399075.1 of Chloroceryle aenea. NCBI lineage: Eukaryota > Metazoa > Chordata > Aves > Coraciiformes > Cerylidae > Chloroceryle > Chloroceryle aenea. Next base: position 11,649 of record VWZY01001718.1, read on the forward strand.
CTATGGGGTCTGAAAATGAAAACCCACTTCTTTAACTACATCTCAGGAGCTCTCTGCTAAGTGGCTCATCTCTGACTTGAACAGGCCAGGTTGATGCATTGGCAACAGAAAATGCTGATGGGTAATAATTCAAAAGTTTTCTATGACAATGTAAATATTTACTGCATTTTCAACACAAGTAATCCCAGGTAATTTGAAGACCATTAAAAGCTTTCTTACACAGAAATGTTTCAGGAAACAAAATATTTTGAAATTATTATTTTATACCTTAAATAAGGAGACAGCATGCCCCAAGTATTGTTATTTATATTTATGACACATTTGTTTGAGAATAATTAATCTCTGCTCCTGACTTTTGGTGCCCAACCAACCCCAAATCCCTTGGGTTTGCTCCCAACAGGATGAATGTCAAGTCTTGCTCTCCAAAGCACTGATACAAACTGCGACAGGCTCATGGTGATCCCAAATATCTCAGGTAACTCTTGTGGCAATGGTTGAAAGATGGATTTATGCTTAAATGTCTCATCTTTCAATTTAAAAATGAGTATCTTTCATTTTACTTGCAAGAAGAACCTGAATAAAGAGAGCATTTTTTTTTCTACAAACAATACATGTAACTCTTTTTCTGCTACTTGCAGTGTCTGTAATTTAGCTATGAGCTCTCCTACTGATTCTGCAGAGAAACCATCCATGCATTTTCCAGCACTGATTTGGCCACGTTGTTTGCTGTGATTTACATATGCCATAAATGACAGTGTCCTGTTTATTTCTGACCTAATGGTGCTTCATTTACACTCTGCAGTCACCCACTTTTCTCCATGCTCCTACTTCTGGTATGGTTTGCAGACGTGGCAGAACAGCAACAGTGGATCACCAAAAAATTATACTCATTATGGACAACATTATGTATATACTCCTTATGGACATCAACTAGATAATTTGATGGCACTGACAACATGTCTCCAGCTTTCAATCTTGCTTATGAAAGGACAATTTAATTTTGCTAAGTTCATATGGCAATGATGTGGGCCACCCCATGCTTTGGAACATCATATGTCATATGGACGAATACCATGCGTTCAATTTGAGACTTGACATTAAGTAGTTCTGTGAACATATCTGCATTAAAAAGGCATTAAGCAGCCCAGTGCCACCAGCTGCTGGTGCAGTTCAACACTGAGCCACCCCATCGTCACAGTGCAGCTAACCATGTCCAGCTCTGAGTGTGCCGCAGGGCAGTGCGCTTTCGCTCTCCAAACAGAGGGCAGTGACTCATGGTGCAAGTAAACCAATAAATCCCTGGGTAAACAAGCACAGAATAAGAATATTAGAAAGCAGGCTCTGTAACTTGGTAATGAATAAAGACATCTGGCAAGCCCTGCCATGATCTCATTATAAATGCAGTTCAACTCTCCAAGCCATGCCAGTTTGACCAGATGTTGGACCATCTCTTTTCTGAATAAGACAATGCCAAAATACCCAGACGATGTTGGGAGGAGGGGTTGTCTTCCTGCACCCTCTGGAAAAAGAGGAGTCCTCAGTGCCCTAAATCCTGTAACAAGTTTCTAGCCCACCCATAGAAGGGACAGGGCTTGGTTTCCTACAGCCAGGTTTGCTATACTGTTTTCTTCTATTATTAATAAACCACAGCTTTCAATCTTCATGTCAGAGGTTTTACCCACTATTTCCAAAAGGAGCAGTTGAGCCCAAAACACTCTCTCTTCTCTTCAGTTATCATTCATAAAAGCAATAGAGCAGGCAAGGCAGAACTGGTGTCTCCATGTTCAAGATCCCCAGGAGCTCAGGATGGACTTTTTTTCCCATGATTTTTTTCCCCAAAACTGTGTGTGTTTTATCATCCATGAAGTTACCACCTGTTAACTTTTTTAGACATGACATAAAAATGCCTGCAGGTTTTACATTATAAAAAGCAGTATATGATACACTTCTCTGTTGCTAACTGTTCCATATTTCTGATCAGAAAACTGTCCAGAAAACTGATCACAAAGTGAAAACCAAGGAATATAAAGAGAAAGCAAAACCACTGGCAAGACTGAAAGCATCCATGTCAAGTTACATGCAGGAATGTTAGACCAGTTCCATTATGTGTAGGAGAAACTTTCAACAGTACAAGACAGCTGGTGAATTTACTTCTCAGTTAACCAATCTCTGGAGATGACAAAAAAAGGTGTCACATAGACACTGTATATATTAGTAACAAATAAGGTGTCACATAGACACCAGTGGCTCTCACAGATGAGAACACTGATATATGCTCATTAGCAGGGAAAGCTTGTACAGTCTTGGATTAAATCCCCATCTCTGACTTTTGGGATGCAGCAGCTGCTGTGTAGTCTCTTGATTGCTTCTTTTGCTGTTGTGTGCACCATAGGCACACAACACAATGGGGGTTGCCACTGATGTTCCATCAAGACCATCGCATGGCTTCCTTGCACTAACCCAAAGTCTTGCATCTGCATCTTGCTGCCTTTCGATCTGGACCCCAAAACACAAATGTTTTGGTGCAGGGGCTGTTCTTCCTGCTCTGTGTTCGTGCAGTAACTAAAGCAATAGTGTCCTTCACTGAGGCTGGGAATGCAGGGCTCTGGGGCAGCAAAAGTAACAGCAATACAGACCTCACTTTTTATTTCCTTAGCTTGTGTAAGCTCAGGCATGCACAAGTTGAAGAAGGAAGGATAACTATCAGCCCCTTCCTCGTGAATTTGGACATTTTCCATTTTTTTTACTGATTTCTGCTCATAGCAGAAAAGTACCAGAAAAGCATTACTGCTTACCAACACCAAGTCACTTCCATTCTTGGTTAGTTGTTCTTGTTGTGGTGGGTTTGTTTTTTTTTTAATTTATAATATTAAATCAGACTCACAATCACAATATTACTGTGTACAGTCTGACTGAGGCAGTATTATTATAGCTGACAAGAATTAGACAGGCTTTAGAAGTTGGAACCAACTGCCAGTTACAATGAAAGAGGAACCTCTACATAAGTGGCTCAGGATTTCCTGTTATTGCAGATTGATTTTTCTGATGCAAGGCAAGATCCATTTTTTTTCCCCAATAATTAAACACATGTGAAGTAGCATTCTTTCCAGTCCACAACAATGACTTTCCTGGAGATTGTTTTGACAGTGTTTTCATCTGAAATATTTTTCATTAATATAAATAAGTTTGTTTCTCAAAGTCATGACTCCACAATGATATCACAGCACACCAATCTGCTTTTTGAGGAAAGAAAGATGTTATTTTAAGAACACTTACAACACAATTCCTTGAAAAAAAAAGTCTATCTTAATCCATTCCATTTGCTTGAAATTTTTGGGGCTTTCTTGCAAACATCAGTCTGGTATAACATGCTTTAGTATAAGGTGTAAGATAAGCTTTAAAATTATGTTGCTGCTTTATAGAAGAACATTTAAACATGACTGTAATACAAGTCCACTGTTATTTTTTTCCTATATGGCATTACAAAGGTAAACTTCTCAGACAGTTTATTACAGTTCATCTGTAAAATAATTGCTTTTGATAGAAAAAATGTGCAGTGCTTATTACTGCCTGGAAGTGGACTGTGGCCCCAGTCCAAAGCTTGTTGATGTTAACAGGGATTCTTCACAGACTTTAAAATCTTAGTTAGCAGGAAATGCACTGTCAAGAAATTTGTTCTTCCAAATACCATGATCTAACCATTGGAGATCACCACTCAAAGGTTTCAGATGAGAATTCAAAATACTAGCAGGATAAGCAAAATTGTGACCAGGTTGTATTATTCCCACTCAGATGGAACAGAAATTCACTCTAGAATAGCTCTGCTCAGTGCTTTTCACTGCAAAAACTGTGGTCATCACAGTCCTACCAAGCATCCCACTTCTGCTGAAAGCTGTACATGCTCTGCATCTCACTAAGCCAGCCTCTGCTTCACCTTGCATCCTCTTTTCTACCTACACCTCAGAGTCAAGTGGTCCTTGGCACATCTGGGGGCTCATCCAGAAGCCTGTCTGTCCTCTCCCCTCTGCAGAGCCCTCTGCCACTGGAAAGATAAAAGTGGATCATACCAAACAGATTTAGACATAGAACAGCAACTGGGCACACAGCCCACACTTCAAAGGGCAATACACTTCTTGGGGCTGTGTCCTGGTAGAAAGGGCTGTGTGCAGTAAACATCAGATAACTGAAGCCTGAAATTAGCTCTTTGTATTTTCACTGTTGCTTTTTATTAAATGTGGGATAACATATCTTTTATTACCTCCACTGAAGAAAATCATTTGTACCCACAAAGGCTTTGGTTAAAGACCCAACTTTGTTTTCACCTTGACTAAACCTTTCCACCCCTTTCCTCCCCCAGCCGCCCTGCTTCACTGTTGCTTTTTGTGCCAAATGAATGAATGCTCACTCAGGCTTCAAAGTACATGGCAGTTTAAAAGGACCTGTTTGTTAAGATCTCCCGGCGGTCTGCTGGGGAATTCCTCACAAAAGCAGATCTCCCCTTAGGGATTATTTCGCTAACTTTGAAGATGATTTGCCATCATAGCTGTTTTTTATTTGAAGAGGTATTTCAGCCTTGTGAAATGACAGAGTGTATTACACATTATGGACAGTTGTGTTAAAACCACTTTAACAGCCAAATGTCTAAATGTTGATTTGTTGATATCTGGCTACCATGCAACTTTCTTCATCCAGCCCAGTTCCTTGCAAAGTATTTGGAAAGAAGAATCAACCACCCCCTGAAGTTTAGACAAATTTAAGGACTAAGTGTGCAAGTTCAGCACCAATTCTGTCATTGACAACCCTGGGCCCCTAACCCTTCTGCTGGGGCATACAGCATACTGGGGCATGGAGCAGTTGGGTACCAGGGTCTTGCTCCTGCCATCAGCAAAGTCCCTGTGCACTCAGCTCCTGAAGAAAAGCTACTGTCACGCAGGGCTCATCACAAGGGTCTCTGCTTTCCCCATTGAAAGACGGTGCCTTCAATGCCTTAAGCACCCAGATCCAGCAGCCAGTGCTACGCTGAGCAATGTATTAAAATAAATCCCCACTGGTTTGCTCATGCAGCACTCTCACAGGCTTTTGAAGAAAAGCTACTGTCACGCAGGGCTCATCACAAGGGTCTCTGCTTTCCCCATTGAAAGACGGTGCCTTCAATGCCTTAAGCACCCAGATCCAGCAGCCAGTGCTACGCTGAGCAATGTATTAAAATAAATCCCCACTGGTTTGCTCATGCAGCACTCTCACAGGCTTTTGCAATGCTCCCTCTTGCAGGTCCTTTGTTATCCCTGGATGTGTCTGACTTTGTGATCTGGACTTCATTAGGTGGTCAGGTGCCTAGAAGTCAGCCATGGCAATACCATGTAAGCCCTTTGGGCTTATCCCAAAACAATGTGCCTAATGACACCCAGCAGCTGTAGCTAAGCCAAGAAAGATTCAAGATCATGATTGACGACCCACTCTTGAATCAAATGCAGCACTTTCTTAAACAAGACAGATGCATCCCATCTTCTCAACACTGAGCACACACATCTCATTCTGACTCCAAACTGGGATTTCAGATTGCTGAGAAGTTCTGAAAACTGAAATGCAATGTCTGAGTCCAAAAAGCTGACTGATTTAAAGCTCATGATCTGATCTTTTGGGTCCAGCAGAGCATAAGCAGGCGAGATAAAAGCTGGACACCAAAGGACAGCCCAAGATACATGTTCTGTGTACGCTCAGTGCAGGCAACTCATGCCTTGATTTGCCAAGTTTGCTTAGTGTGTTAGTGAGGATAAATATCTCCATAACAGAGATCACACTCTCCTCCAGAAAAACAGAGGGGAGGGAAAAGTAAAGACAGGGAAGATATGCAAAATAAACCCACTTAAACAGATATATTGGATTGTAAATACATGAGCTTAAGATTTATTTTTAAATCAGTAAAAATTAGTTCTGGGCATGTGCTGTAAAACATGAATGGGTTTCTTTTCATTCCATGACTAGGATAATGAAAAAGCTGCACAGAGCAGCTATAACTGGACCAGTGTTCATTAATCATTTGTCTAAACCATTGCCCTAGTTGTCTTAGCTTCATTTTTAGAAATTCGCAAACTAAACCAAAACTTATTTCTACAGCCAAACTGGAACGAATCAAAGGACTTCTCCCAGGAGTTAATCCCATAGCAGAAGACTGCTTCATCTCATACACAGAGATATTACCCAAACATTGCCAAGCTGAAGTTTCAGTTCAAATTGTTTGTGTATGTCCAACTGGAAAAGTGTCCAAGGAACGGCACAGATTAGCTGTACTTGCTGTTACTCATGGTGCAGAACAGACATATTAGGCCCATCACAGTACAGATGACAGATAATCATCTTCCAAAAGATGCACATTTAAGTAAAGGTTAGAAACTCAAAACTGGTCCAGAGACACAGCAAGATACCTACACCTGGAAAAAAATATAGGTCTTGGTATAGCAAAGTTGAAAGACTAAGAACCAGCAAACCATGCCCCCCTCATGCACTATGATGTACAAATTAACGATTCACTTTTATTAGTGGATATTACATTATGAGCTAAGTTTAAAAACAGATAGAAAAATTCAGGATGAAAATGAAAAATTCAGTTTCCAACATGAAGGATGAAGACCTGACTTGGCTGTTGATAGTGATTAATACCCGTTAATTAACAGCTGCATAAGGTGTCCAGGCCCTTGCTTGACAACGCATTCTGGAAAGTTAACATTCACATGAGTCCCAGAGACACCAGAAAGCCAACAGACATCCCAGTGCCCTGGGAAACTCGCTGGGAAGAAATGCAGTACATCCCAGAAGGAGCTTCTACACATTCATAAATTCTAACTGAATGTAAAACATCCAGGAAAGAGCATCCTCAGAGATGCGAGGAATCTAGTGAAAACATCTGTTCACTGCACAGGAAGATGGGTTACATAGCCAAGAAAATATTACATTGCCTCAAGAAAGATGAACTAGTAGCATTAATATTCTAGCAATAGTTTTGAACCTCTAGAAATAATAAAAGCTAACTCTTGTTTAGGAAAAAATGTGATTCAACTGTGTGTACTAAGACCTGGCCCTGAACCTCTCAGGAAAACCGTTCTGCAGAGGAATATTTATCCTTTATAATTGTAAGAGAGGATGAGAGAGACACCTAATACATAGGCATCGTTACGGATTTGTGGCAGATCACCACATTCACTCAGTCCACCTTACACAATTAAGCTGACGCACTTCTTTCCTACAGGTGGTTCTCCCCTTGCTCTGCAGGTGCCTGTTGGCATACCAGCCTGTATCTGTGGCACTCAGCATAACAGGGATAGGGACTATCTACCTTAAGAAATACTAAATACCTTAAGAGATGCTGTCAAGAGCTTAATAACTAGAAGTCCATGCCCTTGATTGTTAAATATTCATAAGGAAGTGGGAGACTCTGTAAGAGCAGAACTGGTTTAAATCTTAAAAGAGACAAAGAAAAAAAAACATAAAGACTGAAGGAGTTTTGGCATCCACTGTAGGTATCATATCCATCGTCTTAAAAATACCCAGCCTGGCAACACAGCATCCATGCTGACAGTGGGAAAATAACATCACTCCTGCCAGCTGCTGAACTCATTAGCATCCATCCTGTGTCTCTTCTCACAGACATCCCAAGAACATCCCAGAAAGCACAGAAATAAGCCCTTTTCTCAGACTCCCAAGTCTCTCATCCAAATGACACCCACAGTTTACATCAAGTTAAGTAGTTATCTGAGGATTCATTTACTGACAGTTTGGTTAAAAAGGACACAGATGCTTAGCATGCTTTACAGGCTTTACCTTTGCCTTTCAGGAACAGCCTCTCCATTAGTAGTTGGTGAAAACTGTAATTTACATCCTGGGTTGCATGCCACATCATGCAGAGATAAAAAGCCTTCATTTCACCAGCTCTCCCTTTTCCTACAGTTTATCAGTAAATCCCATGATCCCTGCTATGTGTAAATACATCAGATAAGGAAAATGTCTGTGGGAGAGCCCATGTCTCCAGAGAGGCCACAGCACTTGCAGGCTTGCCTCGTCTCTCCTAGACCACATTGTGTATACATCCCAGGGGACACCAAGCCAAACAACCAGAAGCTGCTTTGCTGGGTTCCCACCTCTCTGGGAAGATGACAAAGTCCAGAAACTACCATGTTCCCTGCTTGCCCCAGAATGGTGATATACCAGCCTAAGGAAGGATGACTGAAAAACTGCTCCCTGTCATCAGCAGCACCAGGTCCACCAGTGGGGATGTGAACCAGGCAACCTGCAGGTTACCTGTGGCCATGTTTTGGGTAAAGAGGAGGGAAGGATGAGTATGTTGCACAGTCCAAGTGATGAAACAGTTTCTTGGGGGTGTCTGAAAAGAGCATGGCCAGGAGGTGCTTGCCTTCAAGGCTAGACCCATGCTGGGGGCTGGTCCCATCAGTGACCACACACGCAACACTGCCCCAGGGCTAGTAATCAAACTCTGCAGCTGGGTTCTTGGCATGCTAGAACACTTCACATATCAACCAAAAGCAGGTGAGGCACTTTGGAGATCAGTGGTTACAGCTGGTGCACAGAAACTACCAGCAGATCTGGTAGCTGTAGGAAAGAAGTGTGTCATCTTAATGGTGTAAGGTGGCCTAAGTGAGTGTGAGGATCTGCTATAACAATGGCATAAAGGGCAACTAAGGAGGTTTCAAGGAGACACAGAAGTGGACAACCATCCCTGTACCAGCAGAAAAAGGGGCCAAGCTTTGCAGGTGCAGATCTGCCTATGCTAAATCTGGTTATGATTCCTCACTGCTCCTACAGACAGTCCATCTCCTGAACAGAATTGAGTCCCTCAATAATTTCTTTCCTAATTGACTACAAATGAAAAACTTTTTATTTAATGGAAAATGCATTTTAAGACATATTTGTCCCAGAAGTAAGATTTAAGCAATATGAGGGATTAGAAATGGAGACTTTATAGGAGAAAATTTTGTGATGGAATAACTTCTACCAAATAAATGTCTGTGAAACATATTGTAGTTTGCCAAGCTGAAAACCCTCAAAGTGAGTAACTACACTGTACATCACTGGCATATTACAAGAAGCAGGGAGCATCAGATGAAGCTAGTGAGACTCAGGTATAAATAAAATAAATGTAAGTTTTACCCACACAGTGGCTATCTGAACTGTGGAGCTACTTGCCAAAGGATAATAAAGAGAAAGCTGAAGAAAGTCGCAGAAAAGAAACCCATTCGTTTGAGTAGATATATGTAAACTGTCTACTGCTCTGCGAGCCTCTGAGTTGAAAATGGTTGAAAATGGGAGAAACTACAGAAGAGTATTGAGGAGAGTGACTTTGGCTACTTGTGAAGATGACATATTGGGACTGGTGGAACATCAGTGTCATCTAGATTAATGATTCTGGTGTTTTTAAACAGTGCTTTAGGCTGTGGCCTTGCAGCTTGGTGGACAGGAGGTTCCAGAGTGCTCAGTGAGTATTATCATTGCACAGGACTGTATGGAGCAGCTACAGTCTGCTTGCCCCCACCTCCTGAGTAATCACATCATGTGCACATTTACCTAGGAGAGGAATTTAGCAACAAACAGGCAGAGACCATTTCTGTGTAAAAACATTCCACATCACATTTCCCACAGATGCCACTGCTGAAGCCCGTGTCCACACCAAGCATTCTCTTTTACTCTTGTTGATGTCACCTCCACTGCCGTCATGGGGGTGAAATGCAGCAAGACTCCACTGTTGCAGCCTTCAAAGGCTTGGCTTTTTTGTGGCCTGTGTCTCAATATTCACAAACTTTTTCACTGTGGCTTGCACTGCAATTCTGGTCTGTTTCATGAACTGACTTATAAAAAGCCGATCATCCTCCAACAGGTGTCCCCGGAAAAGGCATGGACATAGGACTACAATGCTGGCCCTTCACAGCCAAACTACAGGGACATGGTTAAACAGAGGATCTAGATTGATCCCAGGGACCAGCTGCAGCTGCAGGCATTACAGATTTTCAGCTGGCACGATGACAATATCAGTATTCAGGAAAATACCAGAAATTACATTACATAAAAAAGAAACATCTCTGATAGGGTGAGAAGAGGTGTGCAGGCAACCAGCTGATACTTTTTGCTTTTCTGGATAGAGGTTGCCACAGAATAACCCATCCCTTTATCAATTCCGTACAAATCTGGCCACAATTCTGAGTATTCCCCCAATACACATTATGGGCTATCAGCAATTACCAAGCTACAAGACATTTGGCAAAACTGGGAAGAATGTAGCTAGGTAAAAAAAAGTTAACGGTATACAGACTCGCTAAGCTACAAGTACAATTCTTAGTTGCATAATGTGGGCCAGCTCAATATACAAACTGACTAAACTACAAGTACAATTCTTAGTTGCATAATAGGAGCCAACTCAATGTTGTCTTAATCTTAAAATAACAGAGCATCTAAGGTTTTGTGTCTTTTTCAGCACCACAGGGAGCATAGGGAGGCTATTCGAACTGTGAGTTAAAATGGAGGGGATAGGTGACAAACAACAGTTTCAACAAATCCAAGACTAAATGTTGCTTTTTCTCCTTTCCCCGAGCTAAATGTGTCTTGCTCTCCCAAGAGATGCAAAGATACAGAATGGGACTTGACATCACCAGTTGCATCAACAAAAAGCAATAAACAGCTGCACATCAAGTCTGCTGTGGCTATTGCAACCAAAGTGTTCCTTTACAGAAAATAGTGAAAGCCATAAAGTATAGGCTAAAATCACAGAGGAAATGGAGGCTGCAGATTTCTGTCTATTCAGAGTCAGCTCCGAATTGCACAGCCTGACATGCAAGGTCTGTCCTTAGCAGAGCAGCCTGGTATCTCCCCCCATCCTGAGTTACTGCAATTTTCCTCAAAAAATAATAATAATAATTAAAAAAAATTAAAAACAAAACAAAACCAACAACCAACAACAACAACAAAACACAACCAAAACAAACCAAACCAACCAAACAAAAAACCCCTTAATATAGACTTCCAGGAACACTTACACCCTGGCAGCCCACAAGCAGAGCTGCATGCCTTGCCAGTGGCCCTGTGAGCCTGGAAGAGAAGTTGTTGTGGAGAAATCTACTCCCTTGGAGAAGAGGAGGAATTTGGAGATAACACCAGTGGAGGATATAAACAATGGACACTCAGCAGGCTCACACACAGGGAGGGAAATGCCCTTACACAATAGGAAAATGTATAAGATACATTAAAATGCCCACCCAGGTTTGACAATGTTGCAGACAGTCTCCTACTCTTTATTCTGTAGAGTCAAATACAGAACAAAGGCCTATTTTTTTAAGATTAAGACCAGGGACAGTGGGATATACGAAAGATTTGACAAAGTATATAATGGATGGACTCAGCATGCAAACGGGTCTGGGTGCCAAAGGCTCAGGTCACAAAAACTACATTGTTTCTTCCTTTTCCCCCCTTTTAAAGTCTTTATAAATAAGCTTTGTCAGACACAAGCTATTTTTCTTTTTATTTTTAGATATTACAACAGTTTTCTAAACTTGGGAAGTACTTCAGATTCAACTTTTTCATGACAATCAGAAATTTGAAATTAAATATGCTTCTGATTGTAAAAATGAATTAATTCAATATAAGCTTCTATTTGGGGTTAAGGGAGAATACTTCTTGGTATTAAGTTTAGTGACACTAACATCAGTGAGTTCATCCAGCTTCCCGAATGCCTTCTGGCATTAGAATACAATGTGCTAAGCATATATACACACACTTGTCTTCCCTAGATGCATACTAATAACCTTGGTAGCTCCCATAATGAGATAAACTTGTTGCTTTGCCACCCCAAAGGTAATATTCACATTTACGCTAATAATTGGAATTATCCCAGTTGTCTCACACTGTCTGTGCCAGGACTAGGTAAGGAGGGTATAAATGGATGTGCATAATTTAGGGGAAAGTTTACGAACTCCAGGACTCTGCTGTAGCCAGTGAATTTTTGCTGTGCTCCCTGTAACACTCCGGTTGCTGACAACCGAACAACACTGCAAGTGCAGGTGAGGTTGGAAATACAGGCTTGCTTGTGATCATGTGGAAAAAAAAAAAAAAAGGGAAAATAGGAATCCTTTCTGAAGGCCCAAACATATGACTGCATGAATACGTGGCTGCAAAGACACTGTAAGAAGTCTCCCTGACAGCCCTGCTGCTCATAGGGGATTCCCTGCAACCATTATGGTGTTTCCACAGCCCAGACATAGGCTGCTCCTTTAGCCGTATTAGGGAACTTTCTGACTTAAAAACAAAATGAAGGAGAATATAGAGGAATAAATCCCAAACCTAACAATAAAAAGGTGACATTTGTTCCCTGACCCAGTTCTTGGTGTTGGCCTGAAGCCGCCATGCAGGCAGAGCTGAGGCAGTGCGGTTCAGGGATGGCACCAGGCAATGGGGAGACATGAGAAACTTGCAGTACCACCAAGTATCTCTATCATGAAAATTCAGGTGAAACACTCCTTGAAAAACTTTAATTTGTACAAGCAGAATAAACATGCCATTTCTCAGGGGACATTCATGATGAAGCCATCAATGGCAGAGTCAACTTTCTTTTAGCAAAAACTGAGGCCATTCTGTATGTCAGATTAAAGAGGTCCAAGAAGAGCTACAGAGATGGAAGTGATCTTTGAACACAGTTTCTCTCTGGACCCCAAGCCTGCAAGGGTTGACCTGGGCTCACAGGGATGTGGTACCAGCTGAGCCAGCTGAGTCCCACAGGTTTGTCACGTCTCCAGAAATCCAGAAGCACCAAGAAGATTTTACAGATTCTTCTTGGGGATTTAAGGTTCCTCGTTGAACTGGGATGAGGGAGGCTCATTCACACCCTCACAGGCAAGAATCACAAAAGCACCCTGATTGCTGCAAAGACAATGGCTCTGAGGCTGCAGGCCCTGAGGGAGTGGGATTCCACCAGAGTGGGAACACAATGGTGTAAAGTACCAAAGGGAAGCAACCTGCAGCAGGCACAGGATACTGTACAGAAGAGGGATTGATTCACCTGATGTTCATGTACTTGAGTCCTTCTGTGGACAACAACTTAAAAATCCCCAACTAATAATAACAACAAAAAAATCCATCCCTTCCGCCACCAAAGCAAAGCTTTTTCACAGGATGGCCAGGTATAAGCATCTCAGGCGTTAAGCAAATCCTTGGACACAAGATTCCAAATGAAACCTCAGTGTTGAGCAACATTGCCATAGCAGCCAGAAGTTCCTATTGATAACTGCACAGGTTGAGAGTACTGTGCTGGCCTCTCTCTAACTAGCAAATTGGCCAGCTGTTTGGTTCAAAGCTTCTCTCATCCTCCAGGAATCCAGATGAAGCTTTCAAGCATGATCCCAGCTCAAATTATTTTTAAAACCCCTCTGTGCACTTAAAATGACATGATAATTAAGATTAGAAAACTATGATCAATGCAGGATTTGATAATAACACTGAAAGCCTAAGAAAGAAAAATAGGATTGTTTTTTATTGTGCAAGCTTTCTGTAGGATGTATTTGTTAGAAACAATCTGGATAGGGATCTTTTAAGTAAGCCAAGAAGTTTAGAAGGGATGAAAGGAATGTATCAGTGAATCCAAACTGTTAAAGCAAATTTTAATGTGTTTTGCCATTTTTAAGTGTAGCATTTTGGCTCTTGAAATCTTCAATGATTTTTAAAGAAGTATATTTTATTTTCAAGTTACTGAAAATTAAATCAGACCATCACCTCACTAAGCACATGCATGTGTTCTCCAAATGCCCAGAAAGAATAAATACTGCAAAATAAGACTATTCTGGAAATTAGTAGACACAAGAGCAGCATAAATAACCACTGATGATAAGACCAGAAAACTGCCATAGGTAGGTCAAAACAAAAGTCTATCTAACCCAGCCCTGTCTCCAGCAATAGCTTAGGGAAAGAGTATTAACAGTGTCCAAGCACTTCATGATTTTCCCTCAGCACCCCTCTCCTCTTCCAGCAATAAGGAGGTGGCATTCCAAGGAGGTGGAAACCACAATGTGGAGTCTAAGAGCTACCACTGGAGCTGTCTTTTGCCATATGGGTGTTTTAAGATGACAAAACATGTAGAGCTGGGTCATGCCAGCAAGCTCTGCTCTAGCTGGACATGCAGCCCCTGGGCACTTTGCTCAGGGCCCCAGCTGTTCCCAAGGGAGTTGCATTCCTGTCTGCCTAAAGGTCCCTAAAATGCCCTTATGGTTGATGGAAAGCCAACACACAGAGCCACCAATAAACTCCTTGTCTGTGCCCAGTCATGCAGGAAATCACCCCCTGAGGAAATCTACCACTCAGCCAGCTCTTCACTTGCTTGGGCAAAGAGTTTGGCTGTGGCTGAGGTACCTTTGTGTCTTGTCTCCCATGGTTTGGGTTTCAAAATGTTTCTCTCTCCATCCCAGAAGAGTCAGACTCCTGTCAGACAGTCATCATAGACGCAAAAAATTAAGCAAACAGTCTTCGTTTGTGTTTCATAATCTTGGCTTTACTAAAGCCGGTGAGACTCATCTCCCCTTGCCACTCGCCCCTCCAACTTCAAACGCCCCATAGCATTTTCTGGCACAGGATTTATTCAATATTTGAACTGAACAGGACAATGAGGTAGACAATATCTTTTCTAAAAGCTCTCAATGATGTAAACACCTCAACTATTTTTGGTAAATGACTGCTGGTTTCAAAATTGTGAAAAAGAAATCACATAGCAATTATTATTACAATTATTAACAAAATAATGACATTATTATTTTTTGATTAAACAATGCTGTACTCAGGGGATTACAGGAAAAGGTCAAACAAAAGCTTTGGTACATTAACAAAGCCACTCTGAAATCTTGGCAAGACTTCAAGTTTCTTAAAGTTTCATCCAGGATTTGTGAGTAAACTGCAGCTGCAAAGGTACACCATGTCAGGGAGCAAAGTGCCTCTCATGGGGATGCCTCTCCTGAGCAGGGAATCTGTATTTTCTGCTGCCCTGTCTCTTACACTCCATGCTGTCCTCCTTCTTTACACAATGTTCCTACTGGTGTAATAAGACCATGTCTCTATTTCTCTCCATCTTTCTTTGTAGGGATGCACCTGAATTGTATAAGCTTGGCACATATTTAATGGCTTCAGTGTGGCAGTGGTGAGGACACAGCTCAGAGTACATTAATTCAGGCTGGATAAAAGACTTCTTATTGATGGGGACTATCAACAGCAGAGGGTGCAGGGTGATGAAGGAGATGGTCCATGGAGCCAGAGTGACAGGGACCAGAAAGAGCTGGTCCATAGTGTGGATGAGTAGTGTCCATCTCACTGGCACTGCTCTTCATTTGTGACAAGGGAAGTGGATCTGGCAAAATAAGAGGTTCCCTCTACAGTAAACTGTCTTTTTATAAACACAAATGTTTCCTTGCACGATTCTTTTAATTATTATTTTCTTTAAACCCTTCCAAAACAAAAAATGCGTTCTAAATTTTGACATGCCTAAAGCTGTTGGTAGAAAAGCCTGTAACAAGTTACTGTCAGATAAACTAGTCAACATTCTTTATTCCGCAGTGATATGTCACATCTTCAGGTATGGCCGTACATTTTATTGTTTTCAGACTGAACTCCACAGGTTAACAAGGAGAAACTGAATACGGAGAAATTAAGTCCACATGACATAGACTGATTCAATTTTAGAACTCAGACTTTCTTATTTCTAAGTTGTTGGGGATTATTTATTTAATTGGTTTTATGTCATACCTTTATAGAACAAGGGAAATGCAGAAATGGAGCAAAATAGTTCCTCTCTCCTCATGGTTGCAATTTTTAAAATATCTTGGTGTATTTTTGTGTTTTAAGGAAGGGTGAAACCATGGAGATGCTAGAAGCAGAACATGTGACATCTGCGGTGACCACCTGGGAAATCTCTCTATGCAAAAGCCTGCGAGCACTGACTACTTTTAAAGAATATTTTCAGTGTTGAGTGATTTGCTGTATACTGAATGACATTTTTGCTGGCAGAGTTTATGTCACCTGGAAGTCAGGAGACTAGGACAGCAATATCAGGAGTCAATGTCCTGAAAACTGATCAAAGCAAAGTGCTGGTCATGCACATGGCAGTCTGACTGGCCAAACCACTGGTGTCAGGGGTTTTGATAATATTTTGATAATAATCTTTGCCTTCTTTGGTCCTAATTCATGGCAATCACGGTCTCATGGGGATTGCTTTTAACCTCAGAAGTTTGGTGCAGAGCTGAAGTCAGGTCAGAGACCCCACATCTGCATGACACTGTCTCTGGTGGTGTAACAAACACCCAGAAGGGTTGCTGGTGACAGACATCTCACAATCTCTAGTGCAGAGCCTGTGCCATATGAACTAAAAATCTGCAGTGTCTATTATGCATGGCTCATTAATTTCTCTTTGTAGTCCACCATCAGCAGCAGAGAGGGACAGGCTTCTCTGTTGTGTGAGCATGGAATGGACTGTATGTTTCACTTGGGCTTTTGCTTGGCCTTGACAAGCAATTTTATGAAATAAAATGGAAAAAAGTTGTCCAATATCAGCCCTGACAACTCAATCCTTCTCCCTTTAGCACTTCTCCTCCCCACAGCAGGGTTTGGTTTGGTTTTCCAGACACCTACATGATTTGTTATCTACCTGGAGAATCACAGAGTAAAAAATAAAGAAAAGAATAATAAAAAGCAATGGGGCATGACTGGTCAGTGAAATCAAGCATGGTGGAATCAAGATGTACCTGGAATGCAATGCTCTGATACTTGTGTCAGGGTTTAAAAAACCTCCACTCCCAAGAAATTCAGTCACTTAGCTGAGATTAAAATAGGATGAGAAACACAGCTAGATGGGGAGATTTAAGCCTCCTTTAAAGGAATTTAACCACAGAAACTGTAGTAGAGCTATACCTTTCTCCAAAGATCTGGCCTCCAGCTCCAAACCAGTTCTTGATGCAGAGGAAACAGAACTTTGCACAGTGCAGTGACCAATTAAACATTTCAAGCAAAACATGCAAGTGATTAGTATGCATGAGAGCTCCTTTATTTCTTTGTTGTTGTTCAACAGAAAGTACTTTGGAAATTCTGCAACTGAGTTTTAAAGGGGGAAAAATGGGCTAATTGTAGCCAAATGAACCTTGACAAATGTTGTTCCCCATCACTGCTAGATGTGAACAGATAATATATCTGCTTTCAGGAACATGCAGGTTTGCTATTACACTTCNAGGTACGTATATTTGGCAGAACAGCACACACCCAATACAATACCGAAACTGTATTAACCTTGGGGCAATATACCCCAAGTTTTTCCTGCTAGAAACCCCACTCATAAAAAAAAAAAAAAAAAAAAAGGACAAGAACATAGAAGAGAAATGGTATTGTTTCAAGGGAAGAAAATAAAAGTTTCCATGAAGAGGATAAAGTGTGTCTCTCTCCCAGCAGAGGAGGTCATAGGGCAACAGGTGGAATGAAAGCCTCCAGCAAAAACCTTTTCAGAGGTTTCTTCAGACAGGTTTAAATCATGCTGCTTTCCATCATGTTGGCCTTTGACTCCTGCTATCGCCTGCCCTGGGGCACTTGGCCACACAAGATTTCTGAGACGGGTTATGAGACATCTAAAGCATCTTGCTGAACAGGGACTATGGCAGACAAGCACAGAAGGGATGATTAACTGTCTGGATGAAAAGCCTGATTAGCAAAACACGAATCAAAAAGGCAGTGCAGATCAAGCCACACCAGAAGTGTCTTGTGGAATAGATACGATTTAAACAAGGAACGGAGCTAATTAGGCTTTTGGAGAATAATTATGGATCATATGACTTACTGAAGAGTGCTATGCTTGTGAAATGTAGCTGGGATTTATTTAATCTTCTGTGATTAAACTCTCTTTATAATTCTAAGCTTTGGTACTACTCCCTCAACACCAAAGAACAAATTAAACACACTAAATGGAGTTTAATTATACTCTGATGTACCTCCCCAGTCCCTCTAAATGCTGATAAAAGCCTTTGGTGTAAATGATACTTTTAAACCATAACCAAAGTGAGGCCTGTAATTTGTAGCAGTTATTGATTTACTGTTCTTTTGATGGATTTTCGTTTCACCGAGTACAAACTGTCAAAAAAATCCACAGTAGAAAGGATGCTGTGCTCACAGCCATTTACTGAAGTCAGACTGCAATCTCCGCAGTGATGCCACAACGCTATGGTAAATCAACGGGAAAAAGAGACTAAAACTCTGCTGAGGTCAAACACACTGTGCTGTCCCACCAAACAACATAAAAATGTGTTCTGAACTTCATACTGAGCCTTTCTCTCATCACCACATAAAGCCTTGAGGAACTAGTTAAATTTGGGGGGTGCAAAAGTATTTACCATTACTGAGAAACACTGAACAATCACAGCACATGTGATAGCTGAGTTCCTTCTTAGACCTCTGAACTCCCAAGAGGTCACTAATCAAGCACCAATCTCTTCCCTTAATTAAAAATGGAAAAAGTTCAACTGTTGTTCTTGATAAACCAACCATAGTACTGCTGCCTAACTGCAAGAGCACTGGGTTTTATTTTGATTTACACGTGCAACCGCTTTCCTGTTGGAATTGTCAAAGATTAAGATAATTATCTCAGAAAATACTGGATCAATTAACTCATAGACCAAAGACATGCCAGAAGCAAGAAAAGCATGTAAGAAAATGGCCTGTAGGCATCTGTGTGGGCTACAGGCAGGCATTGAATGGGCTGTATTCCTCACTGTAGTGTCATTTTACCAAACATCATCAGCATTAGAGGCTAAAAATGTCTTTAAATACATAATTTGAATTTGCATGAGAAATAGCACCCAAGAGATCACTAGTGTGCGAGGATTTGCCTCCCATAGGAAAAGTATTAGTAGACTGTGTAATGGACATAATTTTATCCAAAAATGGAAAGACTAGCATCATTTGCATAAGGCAAAATCAAAAAAAAAAAAAGCAGCACTTCTGACAGGAAGATTATGGATCTATTTGTAGCCTCATTTAATTTTGTGGTATTACAAGCCCTCCGGGTAACAATACAGCAGCTGAAAGTTGATGTTTCAGCATTCAGTGTGACCAAAGACCTCACAAAATAGTTTTTTATCCAGTGTTGGCTAAGATTTTTAGCACAGTCCTCTTTGTTTTTCAGTTTGTATACTTGTCTACTTTAAATTCATTAATGACTACTTCATTTCCTGTGGCTACATCTAACAGATAAAGTTCTTGCTCACTCAAAAATCATCTTGCCAAAGAATTTAACTCTGTATTAATTCAGCTTTACTAGGAGAGGATCAGACTGTTGTATATGTCCAAGGAGATGTCCTGGCTTGTCTAGGACATGACCATATTTCCTATCACACATGTCTGTCAAACAGTCATTTATCACCACAGAACCAAAAGCAGGTGTTACAAAACACCTGCTATGCTTGGGTCAGAAATAAATAATCCCTTTAAGCACCTATATTCAAAATACTATGTAGACTGTAAAAAACTGTGCCCCCACCTTAAAAGAAATAGATTTCACAGAAAATCTCACATGTAGCAAAGCATTATTTCGAGTTTGGAGAAAATGTGGCTGCACTGGTAACACTCGAAGCACACAAAAAGTATTAGACCTGTACTAGCTCTCAGTCTCATTTTATGTCCAGCCCAGGACAGTGCTTGACTGGCTAGGGATGTCCTGTGGCCATGTATGGTGCAAGTAGAAAAACAGATTTTCTCACCTGTTTTTGGGCATGGCATCCTGTGGAAACATGAAATTACTCTAAACATGTCTTTAAAATACTTTGCAGTTACATAACTTGAAACCATCAGAGATAAATATTCTATGCTTTCTTATCAATCAAAGACGAAAAAGTGTGTTTAATAGAAAATACAAAATGGTTCAAAGATGATAGCCTCAAGCACAATATTTTTGTCATCTTTCATGATGATGTTTAATGATTTTTTTGATGTTTTGCCTTTCTACAGTTTGCCATGGTTTGGAGTTATTTTTAGTAACCAAAGGTTTTGCAGCATTGCTGAAAAGGCATTATATAAAACACACAGCTTAATAATAGTATTATATCAGCATTATAAGCAATCATGTCAAAAGATCTCTGTTAAGATAAAATGCAGACTGCAGTCTGGTGACTGTTCACATCTCACAATGTAAATGCAAGGATAAAATTTGATTGTAATTTCTGTGACCTGGTTGATGCTCTATCTAATTTGATTTCCCAATATTTTTCATACTGCATATGTAAATTAATAGAAAGTTCTATCAGAACTTTTGCACTCCCTTTTATAACTTCATAACCAGTCTTCTCTTTCTCCAATGTCTGTGTAGACTCCAGACCTAGAGGGTTTGAAAATGAAAAAATATGTTCTGTGCTTGTGTTCTGTGACAAAGGGAGAACTGTCAGCTCTGAGCAATTTTAATTCAATGAATTGTAACTTTGACAAAACACATTCTGGTAGTTCTGTGTTGTTTGGATGACAATTTTCCTTTAGTCAAATTTTATGCAGTTGCCTGCACATTCATTCAATATCTCATTTGTTCTTGACAAAATTTTGTAGATCGGGAAATCTTTTCCCAAGCACAAAACTTTGGAACAATTTCTTCTTTGCTGTTTAGTTATTTTAAGTCCCCAAAAAGAAGCCAAATACTCTTAAAAAGTAATTATCTCCTGCTGGGCATCTGCCATTAGCACAGAAATTACAAACCAGCCTGTCAGTATTACCTGGAGGCTCAAATGCAAATGAACTTAAAAAAAAAATTCAATATATTCCTTCCCTCTATTATTTAAAATACATTTTAACAAGATGCAGTTGTAACATAGGCATTTGTTTTGACTTGTTTATTTACAGTCCATTACACGTAACTGCACCTTTTCTTTAAGAGGATTTCAGAAGTATGGGGACATGGTGGCAGTAGAAAAATAATGTGGTTATCACCCATCTGTGGCCCATGACAGTTTCCCAAGGGATGCGGAAATCTCATTAGGCTGTGTAACGAAAGACAGTGTACACACATATTTGTGACTTCCAGAACTGTGGGGCAACTCACACAGAGCTGCAGATGCACAGCTAGACCATGGGCATGGAAAAAAGCTTAATGCCATCAATGCGCAGGATGGTTTAACGCTTTAGCTTATGTACCGTTTGAAGATCGTGACACTGTTAAATGCAAGCAGAGCCATGAAAACAGCTCACAACTTATCTCACATTTAGTTGATTAAATGGTCATTAGGATTTCAAAAGCTACAGCAGATGAGCCAAGCTGTTCTCATGAGGCCATGGGCCATTTACAAGAAATGCATGTTAGGGCCATTTCGAGGAATAAATCATAAGCTGCGTATAGAAAATGTGAGTCATGTTTTTTATTGGAAAAAACCATTCTCATAGACCTCATCTGAGATACCTGGCTGGTAGGAGGAGAATGTGGTTTAAGGCAGTTGCCCACACTGCAAGCCAGAATGACTGCAGAAACTTGATGTGCTCAGATGAGGCATTCGAATCCTCATCATTACGGGGTTTGTGACAAAGTCATCCAAAATGTAAGCAACACCAACAGGCAGATCTGATGCTCTGGCAGAAGGGAGCAGATGGAAGAAGTCCCCTTGGCCTACAAGTATTTGTCTCGCCAAAATCAGTGCATGACTGTTCTTGGATTACGGTCATATGACATACAGCATTGTTAAAATACACTAATAATACAGGTGTTAAAGCTGTTTAAAAAATGCATCCCAAAACACAGCTTTTTTTTTTAAGTGCATGATGTGTTATTTACTAAGTGTTTACTGAAACTGTTGATGTGAATTAAGTGCAAGGTCCCAACCACAGCACATCCCCGTCACTGAGTGAACAAAGACAGATAAAGTGAGCCAAGAGAAAAAAAGAGAACAAAACCAATAAAAACAGTGTTCCCAACCCCTTGGCAAACTCCATCTGCACGCTAACAGAATGCTGCATAAATCTGTTTTGAAGCTGCCCCCTGGACAAGCACCTTCCAGCTTTCATTTCCAGTGAAGGCTTTGTAGAGATCTCTGCTGTTTCTTGGACGAGCAGAATTTATGTTCACAAGTGAGCAGGTATATAGGAAGTAAGGCGTCACTTGTGAAGTATTCCCATATATAGATAAATATTCTGACAGTATTTACCACTGATAAGACAGCTTTCTAAAGTATCCCTTATCAGATGAGCACTTTTAAAAAGGAACATGCCCCTACTCACCTTATTATAAATAAATAAATACTTTAAAAAAAATTAACAATGACATGCCTTAAACAAAATATATAGACAAGAAGGGGTAAAAAATCACAAAGTAAAACTTGTTACAAAGTTAGTGAAATTTATCTGTGATTTTCTGTTGTAATTGTACTTTTAGTTTCTTCCCTTTTCCCAGATTCTTTCTCTGGGATGCAGGCATATTGAAATGCAGTAAGCTGGGAAAAATCCTTAACTTCAACCTTAGCCAAAACCTAAAAATAATAAATCTTTCTGAAAGGAAACTAAAAATATAAAAAATAAAATAAAAAAAGAAAAAGTTCTTTCTTGAGCCAACAAAGATGTAAAAGTAAGATACAATTAAAATGCAGAAATCACCACTTTTCATCTACAGAAAAACAAGTCTTCCAGGTTTTAAAGACTAGTACTAAATATCTGGCCTTCTGTCATNGAAGAGATATAAATATGTAAGATTATATATATATTATATAAAGCTTATTATATACATTACAAAGATTGTACTACATATTTTAACATATTTTCACATGTTTATGCTTAAAATTAAAGCTCATCTTAGGAGCATTTTGCTAAAACCAAACTATCTCTGAAGTAATTCATAGTGCAAGCTTTCATATCAGAATGTGTAAAATCCCACTGAGTACAGTGGTGCTATCAATATTTCCATCAGTTTTCAAGTAAACTCTATTTGCCCAGACATTTATGGGGACCAGCAATGATGAAAAACCCATTAAAAATTCCTTTGATCATCCTCTCTAAGCAGAGTTTAAAATCATGCCTTACTTACTTTTTCAACAATATCTGACATATTTTTAATTTTCTTTCTCTTGATAAACTACATCAACCATTTGGATTTGTTCAGCTGTTTATACTCCACCAGCATGCTAATCACACAAGTGATAAATGCAGTCATTTGGGAATTTTGCATTTCTAATTGACTCTCAATAACTCTTACAATTATAAACATTAGGTCATAGTTTCAGAGTCTCTCTTTAAGGAGGCAATATATCCTGGAACACCATTTTCCTTGTGTGGTCTGAGCTCTAAAACACCACTGGCAAATTGTCAGGGAAAAAGCAAGTAATTTAGGTTTCTGTCCCACGGTAAATATCACTTTGTTCCTCAAAACAGATCACTGTTAAGGCTTCACTGTCTCTTAGTGTAACCTCCTACCCATATCTTCCCCACCCACTGAGTTTTAATGCCAGCTGATGGGAGACACTGATACTAGCAAGAACTGGCTCCTATTATCAGGCACAGATACGATTTAGACTTGTTTCTTGAGAAATAAAAAATTGTGTTCTCAGCAAGATGCATCCAGTCCTCACTGTGTGTCTTTGCTGCCAGTCCACAGCACCTTCCCGTGGGAATGTGAAGAAGGATGTAGGGACAACTAACAGGCTCTGCACACCCTAACCAGACATTGTATTTAGGGAGGCTTGGGACAGCTTTCCTCAGACTACAAGTTACTGTGTTCAGTGCCCTTCTTAAAGGATTTACAGTTCCTCCATCCTCCCCTGAATACGAAACACCAGTTGTATCCTCAGGGCCCCTGTGGTGTTTCCTTCATTTCACCAGTGCTATGCAGCAGAAATTAAAAATACCAGCCTAGCTGGTGGGGGTGGAAGACCTAGACAATAAATGAACAAATGCCACATGACCGTCAAAAAATCTTTTACATGGACTAGACTGTGAGATGGTAAAAATTGATCTATATTGCAGGAAAAAGTAATTTTTATACCACTTAGCAACAGAGTGAACTCTTGCCTCCCAAACCCCACATCGCATAAGTATTTAAGAAAATGTACCTAGTTTCTATTTAAGCAGTTTCCTGTGCTGATTTCATTCTGCAGCATGTATTGAGATGACATTCAAGACAACTGGAACAGAGATCCTAAAACCCACTAAAATTATAGCTCTTTCCTCACTTCATCTCCTTTAAAATTACACCAAGATTACAGTTGTCACAGCTCAAAAATATTGTTTCACATTTCCCTGTAACACAGGTATGAATTATGGATTGTCAGGTTTTAATAAGTGCTTCCCAGACTTGATTTTACATTTGGATTTACATTTCAGTTGATAGATACAAGAGATCATATACTTCCTGAGAAAACCTTACTTCTGACACCTCTCAAGAGATTAGAGATCATTTTTCTTCCAATCTCTCCCATAATATTTGGTCATCTCAGACTTTTCCAAGAAAGTCAATGTTACATGAGATCTCCACCCATTTTTGCTAAATTGTACCCCCTCTGGAGATCACTGTCAAAATAACAGCATGAGATACAGCTATTGGATTTAGACCGGGAAGTATGTTTTCAAATCCTGAGCTAAAGACAGCAACTGCTCTTAACTTGTAACAAGTAATTACAGCAAAAATATTTGGCTTCTTTCTAGCTCACTTTGATAGGTGCCACAAAAAGCCCCATATGTATTCATATTATTCTGTGCTGGGAAACAGAATGAAAAATAAATAAAATTTAAAACACAGCAAAACAAAAGGCAAAATTGAAGAATAAGATAGGGTAGAACAGTGAGAAATGTTTGCAGACATCTGATCCATCTGAAAAGGTGGCCTGGATCGTCAGTGGCATTGAGGGGACAGCTGCTGCTGGTTCATGTCCCCTTGAGCTCCAGGGATGGCTCCTGCTGAAACTGAGGGAGTTTAAGTATGTGCTTTGGTTTAGTTTACCATTGCATTTGGGAACATACTGGCCCACAGCAAGTAACTTCAGCATGTCAGCATCCTTATTTTTTTTGAAAGACAAACATGCAGACAAAAAGCACCCACAAGCTAAAGTCCCCTAGTTTACTTATCTGTAAAATATTTCATCTAGTTCTTTTTACCTTCTGGACTTAGACTGGTCAGGTTGTTGAATTTCAACAGAATCTGGAAAGTCACTGGTATTGTTTACTTGTATTTTTTCCATTTGTTTGTTTTAAATATGAATTTACAAAAGTGTCACCTTGTGGCCTAAACCAAGTATCCATGAGATTGCTTTACTCAAAATTTATCTTCCAGTACCCCTGAGCCCTACTCTCAGTTTGTGTAGTGGCTATTTCTAAAGAGCCATTCGTGACTGTATCTAGCACTAAATGTGTCAGTAACTCTCAAGTATTTGGCAAGCTTGGGCTTCTTTCTGTTAAGTGATCAGAATGCCTATGCAGATGGTCTGACACTGTGACTCATGATTGGGCTATCCTTTGCCCATGTCCCAAACACTACAAAAAGAATAAAAAGGGCAGAATCTGTCCCCAAACCTCTGGTATTTGTGGTAATGACTCTGAAATACAGAAGTTCAGGAGAAAACACTCTAAATGTTAGGTTGGAAGTTAAGTGGACGGTTGGGTTGTTTGCCTTGACTTCATCATGTAATTCCTCATTCCATAGTAAGATCCTACCATGGTTTAAAAAACATCTAGATTGAGCAATTTCTACATACAGCAGAAAGTACAGCCAGAGCCTCTCTCTGGCCACTTAGTAATTTCAAACTGGGTGGAAATTATTCTTTTCAAAGACTCTCCTGTTCTTCTTGTCTGAGAAATACACAGAAGTTCCGTGAAGCAGAAAGCTCATTCTAGTAATGCTAATTATCCTGTTTTGGATCCCTGTTTACAGTAGTATAGAAAGGATGTACTTTGTCTTCATGTGGCCTAAAGCAAACCCAGGGTCTGACCTTGCAGCCTCTGGAACAAGGTCATGTCTGTTGGGGAGATAATATCGCTCATGTTGCTCCTGTATCAGCTTTCTGCTGGCATTGGTTCACTTCTTCTTATGAGCAACAATCTCCCTTTTCTCAGCCCTCAGCTCATTTGAAGCTTTTATTGGTGCAACTGCTGCTTTCTCAGTTACTCCAACTTTAAGGGTCACTGGAGAATTAACCTCCAGGTCAAGTCTTTGCTCTGTTACTATTTGGTAACAAGCATCTGTGAAAGTCACCTAAACAGGACAACTCACCTCTTCACTCTCCCAAAGAAAGAAAGCAAAGCCTTAGTATCCCAAACAGCTTGACTACCAGCAGCCTCTGGACTGGATTTGAGCTGGCAGTAAAAAGTTCTTTTCATATGTGTCTTGAGACATCCAATCCCAAAACTGCCACTTGGAACAATTTCATAAAGAGCAAAAGTTCCGTTCTTTGAACACCATGGGCTGTTCCCTAAACCTGCATCCCTGAAGATACTGTATGATTGATGGTCAGATCTGTGGATCAGGTGTAGAGAAAAGCATACTCAAACATCTCCCTCTGTCCTCAAATATGACTACAATAAAATACTATTAACTAATTAAAAGTCTAATTTCTCAAGAATTCATGCACATTCATGACATTACGGTTCTAACTCCATTTCAGCTTTTAAATCATTCTGTACAAAAGACATCATGATTTAGGGCCATGTAAGAGACTGATATTATCCCATGAGGATTCAGAAGGAAAAGTCAACATTCAAGGCTAGACAAAGCATGCTCTGCTCTGAGTGTGTACTAGTAAGCTCCTTGGGAAGGCCTTCAATTTAAAAACACTGTTTCGTTTTATAGCAAATATTTTCTATGTTTCCTTGTTTTGTTTGATTCCAGGGATATTTGTTCCATGTTAACAATGACAAGGGAGACGTTCATAGAGAGACAGCAACATCACAGGATGTTGAACACAGCTATGGACATTCGGACAAGAGTTAAGATTTCTCACATTCACCACTTTCAGTAACAAAGCCAAAAGCCCAGCCAAAATGACAGAGAGGAATAAGCACCTGATTTTAAGGCACCAGGCCATGATTTGTGAGACTGAGGATTTCCAGCCTGTACAAGTGGTAAAACCACAGGCACTAGTGCAAGTGCGACAGGTAGGGCTGGTGCCCCTCACAGCCCACTTGTGCTGACCCCAAACACCTCCAGGCTGGAGTAAGGCATGACCACAGCTTGAGTGCTGCTGGTTTGTTAGATGTGAGGGTGGCACTAGCACTTCCCATATTAACTGGGAATACAACATCTCAGCTCAGCCAACTAGACAGTTTGTTACATGACATACATAAGGAAGAAAATTTCTCTGCATGCAGTCTTGCAAGCTATTGAAAGCATCTGAGCTATGCAGCAGAGGTAAGACTTCTCCAAGTTAACTGCATGCATGGAGATGCCTTCAAGGCCTAATCACCATGTTCAGACTTGCCAGTGAAAACCAGTTCCAAATCCAGAGGTTTATTTTCACATGAATATGGCCCTGCACCTAACAAGACCACTGTCTTAAAGCTTGGTACTCATCATTACTCAAATGTTATTGAAAGTGGTGAATGTGGGAAATCTTATCTCTTGTATAACTTCTAAACTAGGACTGGCTTGTACCTTCCCAAGAGGTATGTTGCTTCTTTCCATCTCTAAACCACTTCCCTCCTCCCGACACATGGACTGTCCCCATCTCTGAAAGCCTTGTTCCAGGTGTGACTCTCATCCTTGGACGTTAACAACCAGAACTGCACAAGGTATACCAGTGGAGGTCTTGTCAAAGGTTTGCACAGTAGTATGAAAATTTTCTCATCACTGTTCAAAATATTTCATAGCATACACTGTGGCACCATGCTTGCCTTTCTCATTTGCTGTTCCTCGTTGTGCCATAAACAGATGTTTCCTCCCATGTCTTGGCTAGCTCATGAGCCTCTCAGTTCCAGCATCATCTACTGATAGAGACAATTGCCCCAGTACCTCCCACTGGGCCATATAAATTTATTTTACCTACAATGAGCTGCCTCTTTAAATGATACATAGAGCAGCAAAGGGCTTAGGTAATCCCTGTTGGGGATAAATTCCTGCCAAGTTTTGACTGCTATTTATTTTCTCTCATTCCCAAACTTCTAAGTTCCATAGGCAATGATCCACCAAGTAAGAGTGTTAGAAAAGCACAAATATTCCAAAGATTGAATATATTCCACCAGGAAAACACTAGAGGAAGACTGACCAGAGTGACATCTCTAAAGTAGACAGAAAATGCACATTTTTCTCCATCAAGATACACACACCTTGGCTCTTCTCAGATGACTGAGCCCCTCCTTACAGTTTTGGGTGCGCTGGGGGATACCCTGCCCTCAGTTTCTCTCTGAAGGGAGACACAAAGTTTTAAAATACATCATTTCCCCCTTATTTATTGAAGTTAATGGGCCTTTTGCTCTTTGCTACTGTGTCAGATTGAGAGTTTCAGGGATCCTCATCCTGCATCTCTGCATATTCAACTCCACACACTCCAGAACAAAAATGATCCAGGATTGATTCTTTGTTCAAAATCAGTGCATCTTTATGTTTGTGATCAGATCCACATCTTTAATGTCCTCTCAGACGCACCCCACGGCACCATGTCACACAGCACAGTACAAGGACTGTGTAATAATCCTGATGTGCCCTGGTGCTGGTGGGGGTTTCTCCCTTCTGGGCATATTCAATTCCTGCTTTGGCAGACTTGCACATTCTCCCCAGTCTCCTGATAAAGCTGAAGTATTTTCTATCTCTCTGCTTACTTGCAGAACTGTTAACAAAGCTAAAACATTTGCTATCAGATAAAAAAGAAAAACAAAATAAAAACAAAGAAAACTTTGAGGCAACTTTGTAGATATCTGTACAGAACTACATGAATTAAAGTCACACATGTAAAAAGGAAAGAATGCACTCCTATAATTAAAACCACTGCCAAGACTCCTGGATAATTAACAAGGGAAAAGAGATTTTTCTGCCTTGGTATTTGGAAATAGCACATATAACCTTAAAATTAATCATCTTTTCTCTCTCCTCAGTTCCGGGATGATAAACACAGAATAATTCAGAGAACTGGGAGAGCAATCTGAGGTTAAGGGAATACAGGATATCAACCTAGCTGACTTTTTAAGATACTGAACACAGGGTTGATCATATTCTAAAATGAGATCTGTAATATGTTGCTTGTTGTTTTGTTGTTTTGGTTTTTTTTTGTTTTTTTTTTTACGTCACTAAGTTGCAAAGTGTTACTTCATATAGGAATTAACTAATCCTTACTAATATTTTATTCCATATAATTGCTACTTGATCACAAGTACTTGGATGGCATGTAGGCATCTGACTTCTACCAAAATTGATGGAGTGAAGCATTCAAATTGTTTGGCAATCCATCCCTTAGAACATCATAGGTCTGAGAATAAATTTATGCTGATCTTGACAACACAGGGCTATAAATACAAAGGCCTGCTTATAGCAAATAGTGAAGATACACCAGTCCATTGAAGATCTCAAACATGGGAAAAAAAATTAACAAATGTTATTCGTTTACAAGCATCACAGAATTGCTGACTACCCAAACAAATTATGCAAGAAACAAGCTGGGGTTTGTTGGGTTTTATTGGTTTGGTTGGTTTTTTTGTGTGTTGTGGGGAAGAGGGATTGTTGAGTTTGTTTTTTTCTTTGGGAAGGGTGAGGGTTTTAAATCCTGATTCACCCACAATCAAAAATAACTTAAAAAACCCATGGTGAGACAGAAAAGTACTAAAAAAAGATACCTTAATTGCTCATAATCAACAAGTGCTGAGTTAGATGATTCCTTGTAAAATACAATCAAATTACTTTATCCTGAAGAGAAATGGGGGACATTTCACAAAAGCAGAATTCCAAAGGCTAAATCTCATTTTTACCTTGACTTAAAGCAGCATAAAACTCTAGAAACTGGATAATAGCCAATGGAGCTATGTCCAGTTTGCACTGGTGCTGCAGAATGTGTTTTGACTCTAGCTAACTTCTTTCTTGACAGGCACTAGAAAACAAACACAAGGTACTCTTGCTGTCCTGGAAGAGATGGTAGTTTATGCAGCACTTTTATGTGTATATTCTGTCATATCTCAACCTAAATTTCTTTCAAGAGAATCCATGCTCTGCCCTTACAGACAGCTAAGGTATTGCCAGAACCTTTCCAACTTCAACAGCTGAGATGCTATATTTATAAATAACTTCCTTTTATTATGATTTTCAGCTATATGCTGTAAAAGTAAAAATTAAGGGCTCTGTGGTTAGTCCTCCATCTAAACTCTGACTTTATAAAAGTGTTGACTGATCAGCCAATTGTAGCCTATGAACTACCATGAAGTATTCAACAGAAAAATTCATTGTGGAAAATTTACTTTTTAAGAAGGAAATACTAATAAAAAAAAAAAAAAATTAAACAGAAGTAATAAAGGCTTAATATAAACAATTCAAATGGAAAGCAGTATATGTGCCTCTCAAAGTCTTTTAAAGATAGTGCCTGAGTAAAACAGGCAAATAAGGCATCATGCTCTACATGTCTTGTTATATTTACAGCTGCTACAAAATAACAACAACAACAACAAATTGCATTTATTTTAAAACTCATGCTTCAGTAAGAAGTGGTGCCAAAAATAATTATTCCCTTCCATGAAATAACAGTTACACTTAATAAAGATACCACAGAAAGTTTCAGGGAGTCTCCTGAATGGGGAATATCTTCCTGCTATGGGGTAAAAGATGAAAAAGTATCTTCAAAGACAAACAACCTCATTTTGTCTCCAGTAATAAGGAAAAATTGAAATTATTTAAAGGCTGCAGTTTAGCCATTTTTCAGATAAAAGCTACTTCTAACAGAAGCTAGAGTCTGTTTATGTATTTATCAAGAACCTGTTCCTCCGAAGAAGCCTTTCTCATAAAAATGCTCTTTTCATGCTGTGTAAACGGGCTTAGGAACTACATTTTTCCTATTAAAAACAAACAATCAAGCAAAAAAGGAGTAAAGTAGCTTTCAATTCCCGAATTTTGGAAGCTTCTGCTTCTCTCTGCCATTATCACTGGGCAGCTTGGGATGGTATAAGGATTCATGATCCAGGTCTTCCACACAGCAGCCCCATTTATCTAATAGGGCAGTCAGGGACAGTAGTATTTTATTAGGACCACTTCTGAAACTCATGTTCTCAAGCATTTACCATAAATACGAACCACGTGCCTGAAGAGCAAAACATCACACAGACTTCTCCAGTTCTTTGGTGCTGCTTTGAAGCCTTTTTTCCACACACATCCCATTGTAGCAGTCAGGATATTGAATCTTGAAACAGTTAATCTTCTCACAACTGAGACTATATTTCAGTAATAAACACTTGTTGCAATTTTTCATCCTCTAGACCATTCTATTTCCAAGAAGCAAGGTCAAGATGGCATTTAATAAAAGGATTGCTATGTTTATTTGGTTCCTTCTTCCAAAAGAGAAGTCCTACAGAGCAAAGCAACAAATAGGACAATATGGAATACAGCCAAGGACTTCAGTTCTAATACACAATTAAGAGGAATCTGAACACAGGAAAGTTTCCTCTCTATTTCCATCCTGAAGATGTGTTTGCCCTGCATTAAATCTTTGTCAAGTCCTTAAGGAAAATTTCTTGGAACAACTTTTTCTTCATTGGAACAACTTACAGCTATAACTGCTGTAGGGTCAATGAAAAAGTTGAAGTATCTTTTTCCTGGTACTTAAAAATATCCATCAGTCCATAATGCAAACAAGGATGTGTAAAAGATATATGTGTACATGTGAGCCATTCTTGCTCCTGACTACTTGTTTTCTGCTGCTCTTTTCACTGTGCCACAGCTATTTTCACTGGAGTTGTTCCAGTGATGTACCATTAGCTTACTCCCACTGTGGAAATGCTCTGGATATTTTTGCAACATAAAAAAACATCACAAAAATCTAATTTGTCTCCCAGTGGATAGAAAAAAATACTG
>VWZY01001718.1:43696-55000 GCA_013399075.1 Chloroceryle aenea
TTCTTCTTGTCTTAAACATTTTATTGACCTGGAATGACAGCAAATATACACAAACAAAGTCCAGAAAGTTACTTTAATATTTGATCTACATTAACCTTTTTTGCTATAGCAGGAACACTACATTTTCAGCATAAACTATCAGGTTCCTTTTTGTGAGGCATAAAACGGCCTTTTTGCTCCATTTTATTGGTGGAAAATTAGCTAATACTGACATCCCATAGTAAACCTCAGTGTGTAACTGAAAGCAGAATTCGGCATAATACGGCTCCTCGGGGAGGACAGAGATTTAGCCCAGGATCTAGAACTACAACTCAACTCCAGGCAAGTCCGTCCTAAGGTTAAACAACATTGCCTTCCAGGATCACAGTGCTCCCGCTGATGTAAATCTGGAGGGGTGCTGTCAAGGGCCCTTCCAGGCACGCTCAGTAAAACCTCAACTCTAACATGGGTCAGTGTGAGGACAACAAACAGCACGGCCAATGAACTCAACAGGAAAGTCAAGCAGAGAACTCACATCATCGGTAAGATGCATTCAATCTGCTTTAACAAGTTTTTGCGTTTTTTTTTTTTCAATGGAATGCTAAGAAGAATTATGAAGAATTCCTAAACTGATGCCCTTTGGTATATGTCCAGGGAAGTCAGGAGGGCTATCGAAATGCAACCTCTTGCAAATATTTTCATACATCATCTTTAGAGCCCATGAAGGGGAATAAAAAAATATCCTTTAACAGAGGTGAGCTTCTAAGAATAACCAAGAAGGGATCAGTCCTGAAAATACTTTCATGCATGCCAAGTAGTTTTCTTGAGCTTGTGTGCCATGCAAAGACATTTCTGTGGCAAAAGTACCTAATTTAAGATCAGATACCATGAGAAGGTTTGAATGCACTCTGAATCTACTTCAGACCCAGAGAAGTTCCCAGGAATGCAGGCTTGTCTTTAGAAAACCTCTGTGGGTAAAGTTATTTACTGAGGTTATATCACAGTGAAATTTTCATTTCTCCTTGACAAGTTTTAAAACTAAGAGGAAATAGGATGTGTTAACTTGGCCAGAAGCAGATCTCTTTCCCTTTCTCCCTACCAACTACATACAGAGAGAGCAGACTGAGCGTGGACTCCAAAAGCAGACTCATATCAGACAGGTCTGAAAACTGGGAAGTATCAGGCTGTCCTCTGTTTCCCTTCCTCATCCTGAGTTTATTGGGTTTTGTCTGGAAGAAAGAAATGTGAACTGAAAGATGGGAGTGGGCAGGGAAACACAATCAGAAGTAGCACTTTTAATATATTCTGCTTTGTTATTAGACAAGCTAGAAGGCAAGCAAAACAAGGTAGAATTAAAATATGTACCACATTCTCCATTTTTAATCACATTCCATTTTGTGTTTCTTCATTTTGGAATCAGAAGGGAAAAAAAAAAATTCCATGAAAACTGAAAAAAAAAGAAAACAATGACCCATTTGCTATAGGGTCCTCATCTCGGTTTTGAAATGCAAAGAAGTTTTACCAACTGCTTTCTGGATATGCATTTATAGCCTCCAGGGAANATTTATAGCCTCGAAGGAATAGAAAGTCCATTGGAGTAGACATACACTTCCGTCATGAAAAACAAAACAAACCAAAAATACTTAAGGAGCTTTTTAAATCCAAATATACATCAAACAACCACTCCACATCTGCCTAAGCAAATATACTATTCTCCATATAAGCAGTGTATTATGTAATATATATCAAGAAGCCAACTATTGGAGGTACCACAAGAGTCACAGTCTGAGGCATTGCTTATCCATAGACTTTTTGGACCACCATGCAGACCAACAGCACAACCACAGCTGGGTTCATTGTGCCATTGTTCTCCAAGAAGTGGGCAGAGATCAGTCCAGGCTGCCAGCATGTCTGTCTGACACTTCTCCTTGCTCCTGCCTTAGGAAGCTGCTGTTAAAAGCATGGATCCCCGGGAGGATCAGGCATTTACCAAACAGTATCTGTAATGAACCTGGGTCCCACAAGTTTCTCACTCTCTGCTTTTCAACTACGAAGATCTACCAAAGATCCCCAACCCCATTTTCACACAATCTTTTTGTCTTCCTACAGATGCTATTATAAAGATTAAATAATTTTCCTTTTGGCTATTTTTCTTTGAATTATAACTCATTTCAACTCTCAAAGGCAATAATCTCTAAACTAAGGGATTTTGTCTGAATTCCAGAGAGCAAAGTTTAGGAAACAACATAACTTTTTTGGTGCAGCTATGATAATAAAATCTATAATGAAAATTAAGTAAAATAATAACATCTTGTTGAATGGGCAAAATGCCAAATTTACAGCATATATTTAATGTGTTAAATATGATCATGGAGATATTAACATTCCACTGAGACACTGGGGCTCTGGGCAGGAAGTTATTTACAGTGAAATAATGCATCCAATAAGGTTATTTGCTCTCTCTAATAAAAAGAATTCTAGGCATACTTTCTTTGGTGTGTTTTCACAAATTTCTAAAATGTCAGCATTTACTCATCAAATATGACAATACTTCATGGATTTCTCCATCCGTTTTGCAGACTGTACCATATAACTTCTTTGACTTATGTCTCTTGTTATGGAGAATTAGGTCAACCTTCTCCCTTGAGGGAGGGAGAAGAGATTGTGAACCAATGAGAACACTGCTGTTTTACATCAGAAGCTATGCACCACTAATTTATCCATGGAAAGACTATTATTAGCCATACACCTGCTAGCCCAGATGAATATTGTTGTATACTCCCAGCTCTCTCTCTGTTGTAACTTGCCTTTAACTTATAATAAGCCTACTCATTCTCTGAGAACAAACCATTTAAAAACTCAGATTATGGCTTTGATTTTGTCTCTTTCCCACTTAAAACATTGTGTGTGTACTGCTTTATCTCCCAGACCATTTGAAAAGGAAGGAGAAAAAATCTATTTGATGTGCATTTACTACTGAATAACTGCTAATACTGGTACAGTAAATATAATCACTGCATTTTTCACCTTATTTAAATTCCATCACAGGTCATCAGTTAAAATGGATAGGGTTAGAACTTAAGTTTAACAAAAACCCCAAAAGTACATATTTTAATAGATGGATGTACGTTAAATGCTTTACAAGCTCATACTCAATTTTTTGAACCAGGATCAACAATGGAATCGACACAACATGATGGAAAACACTTTTTAGGTGAGAAGGATTTTCCAAACACAACTAAATTCTAAGATTACTGTCTGCAGTTGAAATTGTTTTTCTCTTCAGCTGTTAAACAGACTACCCTCAAGGAGATGCAAACAAATTATTTTCTTTTTCTAGGCCAAGAAGTAAACGAGTCAGCACTGTATGGATTCTGCCTTCCATTGTTTCTGCTTACAATTGGAACAACACAGAAGAAATAGCAAAGTTGAGCAGTAGGGTGACATTTGCTACTGTTAGTTTACAAAAGAAGTCACCATTAGTTTGAAAACTGAAACCAATCAAATGAAAAGTGGACAATAGAGAGAAAAAAATTGTGAGCAGAACTTGGGAAAAGGCTTTTTTTTTTTCTTCTGTAAATTAAAACCTGCTCCCTTTATTCGATGGTAGGCACAAGTCTAAGCCTCTTAGTAAGTCTGAATTTAAAAGAGAATGACCCCGTAGTGACCAATATGGGTCTGTAGGAGACATAAGCAACACAAGTGAAGGTCTCCAGAGCACATCTTCTCCCTGTCACTGATTTAGCACAAAGCGAGCTCTCTGTCATCCTCAACAGCTCCAGATGAAGTGACACCGATATTGAACCCTCATCAATGCCTCACACATGGAGAGAAAAGTAATCTCAGGACTCAGGCCACTGCAGTGGGGGCAAACCCCAAAAGATTATACTTAAGGTTGTGAGGATTCAGCACAATCTCAAGGAAATCCAAAATCGCTTATGCCCCAAACAACTGGCATTGCACAAGATTGAGTGCAATCTGAACGTGATAGATGACAGGTACAATGTCTCTGAACATCTGTAAATGGAAGGGAATAGAGAGAGAGATGGAGGGAGGGATGTAGAGGAGAGGCTGTCAAAAGAAGACACATCAGCTCCTACAGCTTAACTCCAAGTCTCATGGGGAGAACAGGCATCTTCTGTGGGATTTATGTGTGTTGTTCTGGGGGGGGTGTTTCTTCTTGGGTTTTGGTTTGGTTTGGTTTGGTTGGTTGGTTTTAGTTTTGGGTTTGGTTAGTTTGTTTTTGGTTTTGGTTTTGGTTTGGTTTTGGCTGATGTTTTGTTTTCCTAGGTTCTACTTAAATAGAAGCCTGAAAACATTTAAATTATACTTCTTTGAGGAGTGGTTACCTCCCTTCTATCACGCATGTATAGGTCACACAAACTACTACAAGGTAGATATTTTCTCTTTTTATGGCTATATGATTTTTTTTCCTGCCTACTCCAAACCAGTGTTCATTTTTTTTCCTTTTTTCTTCCTTGATGCTTCATATCTTCTATTCCTGCCTTTTCTGACTTGCCTGTTTTCATTGCAATCCATACAGAACAACCCAGCTCTCACAATAGGAGCAGTAATATAAGTATTAATAACATCCTGCTGTTAGCAAGAGCAACTGCAATCACTTTTTTAAGGACAAAGCAGCCTGACCTTAGGGAGCATATACAATACTTAGGATAATTACAAAAGTCATATACCCTTTGGCAGCCTATTTTTATTACATATTTCGTATCAGCCATAGGAGGCCCTGGGGCTACTATTTTGTTCGTCTGGAATCTCTGAGCTAGATGACATGCCCAGGAAAGTCAGTTCATATTTAACCCTATATTCTGAAGATCAAAAGCATAATGCAATACACCTGGATTTCATTATTGATCAAACCACCAAGGAGGGCACTTTTTATAAAGCTCTTGTTTGCCAGTTTTAAAATTCTCCAACTGCTTTGATGTGATCATAAAAAAGTTCTGGACTACATGGACAAGCATTTACCTGACATCGTCTTTTACTTGTAGCATATTACACTCCCATGCATTACTCAAAGTTTTTATGCAATGATCTGAAAGACTGTTAATGACATTGGTTCATTTTGGAGTGAACTGGCTGTACAGAGGAGACACTGCACAGTGAACCCACAGCAGCAGTGCTCTTTGCTGCCAGAGGCTTTGCTCCTGCCAGTAGCATGCACACCTGCTGAGATCTCGGCTGTCCCTAACCTCACTGAAGTTCAGTAAGAATTAAGATCCTTAGCCTTGTCACCTGAGACAGAAAAGTGACTCCGAAAGTCATGGCCACCCAAATGCAGTATGGAAACCTACAGATGTGCGTGTGGCATTGGTGTTACTCTTTACCGGCAGATATTCACAACACGTCTCTGTAACTGTGAACAATCTGTTCCCTTGGCAATCACAGCAAAGGAAATTGAATCAAACTAAGGACTGACTGCAATTAGAACCATGACATTTAGAAGTGTTACTTTCAAAGCAACAGTAAGAAAAAAGTTCTAAGAAAAATAGGAAAAATGCATCATTGTAACATACACTGTTCTATAAAAAAGTAGTGTACTGAAGCAAAATTTTATTTATTCATATATATAAAAGTCTACCTGTAATGACAATTTCCAGAAACACTTTTAAAAATTTATATATAAAAAGAAAACAAAAATTTTTTGACTGGGGGATACAGTTTGTTGCATCTCTTCCTAAACATTGTGCTAGTGAACAAATTAGTAGAATCAGTAATAACAAGACTTGGAGAGCAGCACGCCTTCCACGACCATGTCACAAAGCTGCTGAACACACCATTTTCATGATGATGGTTTGATAGGGAGTTCAAAAGGCCTAAAACAATATGCAGATTTAAAGGTTTCTTCATAGGATAGGTAAATGAGTAAGTTCTGACACCCCTCACTTCCAGTCCATTCACCAAGTGGCATTGGTGCAGCTCGCAGTAGCACTCTACCAAGAAGTCTATATGTGCATGTTTCAGAAGCTGATACTACACTGAATGATACACAGAACTAGCAACTTGTGGCACTTTACCACTGAGCTACGTGCAAAAGAAGAATTGTTAGTTTATTGAAATGTAAAGAAACTTTTGGCAGATGTGGAATTACAGCTGTTGTGTATGTTTAGTTTTCTAAAACCAAAACAAAATTCAAAATCACATACTCTCTTAAATTTTCAGAAAAATTCCACCATGGAGTGCATTTCCCTGCAACATAACTGGACAATATGCAGTACTTTAATCAGATAAAGTTATTCATTTTACTGTTACAATGTATCAACTGGGGCTCTTTCAATTCTATCAAAGCTGTAATAGCAAAACCTCAGGGAGGAAACACAACGGCAACAATAAGAATATCTAAAAATAAAGTCAGAAGGTAAGATGACAAAATGTCATCATTGCTTACTCCAGATGAAATCTTCAAAATTGTGTAGTGCGATTTATTTTTCCTGTTGGAAAGCTCTGCATCATACTCATCAAGTATCTGAGAACCAGGAATTGCATATGGTCCCCAAGGGCCTATTAGTGAAAGCGCTGCTCTTTGTGAAACAGCTACAATCCAACTTACTTGCAGCTACTTTTATCTTTAAGAATGTGCAAAATGTTACAGTCTATAAAAATAGTAGGCTCCATCAGCAATATCAGCATTCAAGAGAGTAAAAAGAAATGCTTTCTGAGGCATGTAATCTCGGGTTAACATCAGGATTAAGTAGGGTTTAAGTATACGTGCATTCTCTTCTGTAATACATTTGAATTGTCTTTTTGTTATGAAGTGTAGAATAATCTTTCACAGCAATATTTAAACCTTAAATGGATGGAGAACCTCTGTAAAATACTTGTAGCAGCTAATTACCAGATGAAGAAGCTGATGACCTAAACTGAAACATGTTCATCATGTTTAAAAGACTTCTTTGCTTGGGAAATACTATAAAAAAATCCATACTGATTCAGTTCTGAGACAGGATTTAAGTCCCACAACACGGGTCTTCTTTGCAGATATAATATGTAAAGATTTGCCTCATCTTTACAAAGAATTTACCATCATTAGCAGTGACTATTCTGCCAAGCACTCTTATTCTAAACCTCCTACTCCCTGCTGATCCCGCAGAAGGAAGGAGCACCCTCCATCACTACACACACAGAATTAGGGTATAGTATGTTCCTTGCAGAATTTGCACACTTCATTTGCAGTAAAAAATAAAAATAAAAATTAAAAACAAACAAGCAAACAAACAAAAACCCAACAACAACACAAAAACCCAAACAAACAAATAAAAGAGAAAGATGGCTAATTTCTGTCACCATGTCTATATTTGTTTTAAAATCTATTTGTTTTTAAAAAAATCTGTTTCTTCAATTAACTTTTTTATGCATGTTGAGAGGGAATGAGACTAATAGTTTCAGCTAAAAAAAGA
This sequence comes from Chloroceryle aenea, assembly GCA_013399075.1. NCBI lineage: Eukaryota > Metazoa > Chordata > Aves > Coraciiformes > Cerylidae > Chloroceryle > Chloroceryle aenea. Next base: position 51,091 of record VWZY01001718.1, read on the forward strand.
AAATAGAAAAAGAAAAAGGACTTACTTTGGCCCATGAAGGCAATGGCTGAAATGTTCTTCCAAGCTACACAAATCTAGGCTCAAATTTTCATCTATTTGATTCATGCATGCTGCTTCCCTTAATCTAGCCCTTTGTTTTTATTGACAAATTTTTAAAAGGAGCAAAACTATTTCTTTCAAGTCAATTTACAATAATGTTTAAGTCTCTAGCAGACAAAGACATTCACAGAGTCAGGGGATACAAAAATTCTCATTTTCCTGTCTGTTTCATGCTGGGCAAACAAATACCCCACTAGAAAATGTTTCTGTTAAGTCCATATATTGTCTTTCTGAATAATTTTCAGAACGCTCTCTGACTTCTAACTGAATATATATGTAATATAAACCAGTTAATTGTGTGATAAAGTCTTCCTGTTTTTTAAAACAAGAGCAACTCCAGTTAATAAATTATACCAGATTAGATGCTGAGCCTCCTGAACTGGGAAGTGATATAAGCACTACCATCCTGGGAACACAGCTACATGATAAGGATAAAGCGTGGGGATGCCCATTCCAGATCCTGCTTTACCTTCTGGACCACAGAAACCATGTAGGGTAGCAATGTTTAAAAAGGACTGTACTGAAAAGGGCTGCTGCTAGAATGAATTGTCACTGAAATGCAAGTGATAGCACTCAGAAGCAGTGAAGAAAACTGCAGCAACATTGATGTAATTTAATATGCCAACAAATTGTTCAAAAGTCTACCTGAGAATGAAGCAGGCTGGCATCATATTCAAACAGCTGGAGAAGACAGTAATGTGATTGGAACCTCATGTTCTCATGCTGCCCAAATTTAAGCAGATTTGATGAATTTTGCACAGTAAGAATTCAGCATCTTAAGGGACTATTACATTATCAACAAATCTGCAGAATTTATTCTCTGTAACTACATGATGGGACCATTAATACTGGGTTCTTTGTGCAGTTACACATGAGAGTTTAAATGAGATTTACACTGAAAAGGTATTGTACAATCTTCCACTGCTTTTTGCATCTGTTCCTCTGTACTTTTATGAAAATAAATACGAAGAACATCCAGAAAAATGCAAAACAAACTAAGCCAAGGGCCAGACTGCACACATTCAAAAAGGAAAAATACATCTAATTATGTACAAGGTTGCTATGACCACAAGGAAAAATGCCAATATATTCTCAACGCTTGGCCCCACTTTTGGCTTGGCCCTCTACTTGGTTTATCTTTATTCATGAGTAAATCTGGTTAGAAAAAAAAAATCAAGAAATATTTTTTGATGAGAAGATGCTATTTTTATTGAAGTGCTCTGCTAACATGCTGATTTTTCATGAACAAAAATCAAGCAGGAGGAGGAAAAGGATAAAATTGCTTTCAGTCAAGAACTTATGCTTTGGAAAACTTATGCTCAGGAATTTTGACATCCAACTGAAAATGTATTCCTTCTTTTATTTAACTAACTGTGCAGCAGGTCATTAGTAGTGGTGAATGCTGCTTTATCCCTGACATGCCATGACATGAGATAGATATTGTGTTGGTTTGTTTCATTTCTACACAAAAGGTACTTTGACCTAGAAAAGAAATTAGGTGTGTATGCTAATAGTAAGTAACAGCTGATGTTAACTACAACTTTAAACTATCTCTAACAATGTATTTAAATTATTTTAACATTCATAACTATTGTCATCGTGAAATACTGTGAAAATAAAAAATTGAAATTTTGTAAGAATAAAGATTAGAACACCAAAATAAAGTTTCTCAGAAACCTGGAGTGAAAGTTCCCTAAAGCCACAGCTGTTTTTCTGTCCCATTGAAGTTTTTCAATATTCACCGTTACTCCAAATGTGAAAACTTAATCCTAAAGTACCTGAATGTCCTATGAAACAAAACTCACCTCAAGGCATAACAGGATTAGTCAACACTTGCAAGTTTCCTGTCATCTTATTAACAGCCTCAACCTCAAAATATTAATGACTCTCAAATTAAAACAGGTTCTGCCAAGGCTAATCCCGTATGCCTGCTGGAAGCTCACCTTGCTACCAGGAACAACAAGGATGCTGCCTTTCCCTAAGGTTGACCATCACAAGTGTCTGATTCTGCTGTCCACCTCAGAGCACAGGTATGTCCTCCATGCAGAGCTGCTCTGCTGAGCCACACACCTATGTTTCAGAGATGCTGCCCTGTTCGTGTGCATATGGATATCACAAAAGGGAGTTTGCAGGGTAGGGGATGGGGCCCTCCTCACCCAACCCTAAAGGTTAGACCTCAAAAACGCATGATTACATGGAAATCACTTTTATCTTTTTTGAAGCAAGGCAGCCCAAGCAGCCATAGATACAGAAAAGATTTAAAAACATGAACCAAAACAACCTGGAGTGCAATGCAGCTGTTTGGAAATGCTCATTCATAGTCTGTGCTGGTTTGGGATGGAGAATACCTCTCGAGATTGTGCAGAGGTAGAGCTGGATAGGGACGGCTTGGCACAACCAGAATCCAAAGGTCAGAAATACCTCAGCAAGGATTAAAGAAAGTACAAGTGGGACTTGGCAGCCAGACAGAGTCCTGCTTTCTTTGCACGGTGACCCTCAGCAGCCAGTCAAGCCTATAAAGCCCTCATCCATTACACACAAAGCAAACCTACTTTGCTCAGATGGATTTGGGTTCATGCAGTAACTAGCAGGATGGTCATGTGTGCGCTGCTTTGTGTAGCTCCTCCGCTGTTTTTTTCCCTCAATAACTCCCACTCAGCACAAGCGTGTTCACCCCAGTGCTCTGCTCTTAAACCAGAAAAATGCTGCCGGTTCAATCACCTACTTTCCTTCCCTGAAAAATTCACACACTGTCCAAGAAGTGCTGCATGGAGCTGCACAATACAGACCTGCTTATAAGTGGACTCTGCCTCACCCTCCCAAGAAGAGAGAAGATAAAGGAAGCAGGGAAGGGTGATTGCCAGTGCCCACAGAGCCCTTCCCAGGTGTTGTAAGGATGCTAACACTGCTGAGAACTGGGCAGCAGTGTGACACCTTCCCCAGTGACTGTGGCTGCTGGAGGGCATGAACCTGGGAGCACGAATATGGGACAACACTGCTGCACCATGTGTCTATAGCTTGCTATTTCTGCCAAAGAGAAAACACACTGAGAAGAAATGGACGATCACTCTAACACTTCTCACAAGCATTAATGTGACATCATATTTTTGATATCCATAAGTGGCTCCCTGTCATGTACAGGCAGAGCACAGTTGGCTCTCACAAGAAGCAGCTTTCATAGATGAAACATCTCACCTGTGGGGATGGGACTTATCAGAGGACATCAGTAAAGGGATGCGTGTGTGCTCATACTTTGTGTATATTTGTGTATATTTCTCCAAAGCACATTGACTGTCAACTGCTCTTGATATTTATCATCATTAAAACAGCTTTCAAATTTATCTGAAAAGCAGATGATGTTTCTCAAAGATACAGCTGAAAAATGAAAACTCAGGGTTGGACTCATTTTATTTAATATGCCTGTGCTGAAGTCTCCCCCAGAGCTGGTTGCTGAAGAAGTTATTCTGAGGGTACGATCCATTTACCTAAATGTGTTTTTTTGGTGTCATGAATCCAGTTCATCTCGCTGATTATCCTGCAACCAATGCAGCTTTAGTTCCTGTGCACTCCTGGACACCCAGGTCTGAGGAAGCCTTTCTCAGTATCAGTGACTGACAGCTGGGCTATTGCATTCAAAACCACATGCACCCTCCCCAGCAATGAATTCGGGGTAATATTTGCGGCGACTCACTAAAACCTTTCACCGGCCCAACAGCAGGACTTACCAGGGGAGATGCCAAAACGTGAAAGGAATGTGGCCAAGTTACCTGTTCCCCAGTGTGTGGGGTGGTAGAAATGCTGGGGTGGGTTA
>VWZY01001719.1:4103-18873 GCA_013399075.1 Chloroceryle aenea
ATGGCAGATAGTACTTTGGCATAAGATTTTCCTAACCCTCTACTCAATTGCTGCTTGGGGTTTAAAGGTTCTTGATTGAGTGGTTATAGAGTAACTTAAGCCACCAGCAGTGTGTGGTGAAATGTATGTGCGCTGATATATATTTTTTTATTTGCTCTCTATAAACTAAGGCGGGATGACAGAGGTTTCAGCCACATTTTAAAACCACGATAAGAAAGACTAAGTTTTCAAGCTATTTGGTTTACCAATTAACCAAGTCCTCAAGGCTTCACAAAGTTACTTAAGTTTTATGGTCACTATGGATCTACTCCTATGCTGTTACGTACCTGCACTTACCGAGTTGTCAACGGTGAATATAGATATGTACGCATTTTAAATTCTAGCCAATAAAAGCCAGTTACTAGACAGTCTTACACTAACCACTGACATGAGCAAGGTCACACAACAGTACAGTAAAAATACAAATTCTGTTTGTTTTCTGCTATAAAAGTCATTGCTACGCTAGTTCAAAGATGTTGGAAAGGTGTGTAAAACCAGTGGTTAATTAATTGTACAGGTCTTGACTATTTTTAAGAGTGGTTTCCAGACATATCTGGGCCGGTCTTTCCCCAGCAGCTCAAATCAGATGCAAACAAGTCAATTTTTAGGCTAACTGACAGTGTGGCTTGTTAACGTTGGGTAGCGTGCATTCTGTGAAACATCTTTTTAACTCAGATTCCAGCGTTTCCCTTTTGCCTATTAAATCTCAGGTTTCATTGTGTGTCACTTCTCTAAGTAACCTTAAATGCTGGAAATATACAGAAAGTATTTAAACTTTTGATCCAAAACCATCTTTTTTTTTAGTAGTTACTTTATCTTGTGCAGTTTTCAGATGTCCACTAAACCTAATTTGGAAGCTTATCTCGATTTACAGTAGATTTTATTTAAACTTAAGAAGCAGGAAGTAATTGGCTAATGGGCACTGCAGTACCCACTGACTGTGAGTGGTGCAGGCCTGCGCCTTGCTCCGGTGAGGGTAAGCCAGCCCCTGTTAAGGTTAAACCAGCCCCAGGCGAGGCGAAGCCAGCCCGTTAAGGCTAAACCAGACCCCGGCATGGCAAAGCCAACCCCATCTAAGGTTAAACCAGCCCCAGGCAAGGCGAAGCCAGGCCCCGGCGCTAAGGGGCCCTGGGCCCAGCTTGGGCGCGCCGTGCGTACGGCGGTGCTGCAGCGCCACCTGCTGGGCATGCGCCGCAAGACGCAGAGCCGCCGTCCTTGGGAGCCCTGCTGATGACCCGCATCATCGCCCCGCAGCACGACTGACGACTAAACTCTACCCGTGCGCAACTACGTGCAGAGGCTGAATGCTAACAATGGTCTACTGGACATGACAGTCTTCCAAGGGGACAGAAACAACAACGTATACAACGTAAACCTTCGTTTTGGCGATGCCCAGCTGTGCTACTACAGCTGAACCAAAAGCCACAGCCCTTGGCTACCCGAACGTAATGCATCCGTTTAAAATATGTATTTATTTTCGATATCTCATTTTCATATTGAAACCCAACTTCAGTTGCCAGAAAAATACATCTGCAAAGCACAACAAGCATTTGTGTGTTCCAGTTATTTGATTTCCAGGAGAAAAGAGGCACACAGAAGTCTAACTAATGCTGTTTCCATGTTCAAAACAAGGTTACTACCAAATGTGAATCCCTGCCTTCCTCCAGAGGAAAATGCAGTAAAATCTAAAGTGTAGTCTAAAAATTGTCATGGACAAAGAAGCCGAGGTTTGTGTCTTTTCTTTTAGAAACACTTAAAAATATAAAAAAAACCCACATCAGTTTAATAATTACCATTCTAGATCTTGAAAGAAGATCAAAACCAATTCAACTTTTTCCTGGTATTAAAATACAGGAGGTTAAAGTGTGGGATAAAGTGTAACACAACTACAGGTGGCCTGCACCTGGATGAATGGGAAATATTAGGCTTTGCTGCTTTACTTCCTACAGTAGCTATACTAAGCCATGTTCAGCTGAATGAAATTAGCAAATGCTTTTAAGAAGAACAGTCTCCCACAGCACATCTGACATAAAAAAAAAAAAGGGAATCAATGGACTCAGATAAAAAATATGGGTGTAGGTTGAATACTGAATAGTTTGTTTGCAGGTTTCCTGGAGTCACTATAGCCATCTCTTATTTCTTGAGCATCGTTAAAATTCAGTCTCCATGCCCATCCACTAACATGGGCGCAGCTCCCTGAGGATGAACTCTGAGTAATTTACTTTTCCAGATCTTAATTTTTACAAGTATCAGACTTCAGCAGATTCAAGATTTTAAGGCAGGCTGATATCCTCTCATTTTGAATAGCCAGTCTTGTGAATTCTGCAGTTTTGTAAAATTCTGGAGTTGGAGGCAGTGCTCGAAGAAGGTGTTCAACGAGCTGGGCTTGGTCCAGTGCTATTCTTGATAGTCGATTAAGTTCTCTGTGATCTGGTAAAGTTAGCTGAGTCACTGATACAAGCTGTAAAAGGTGCTTACTAAGTTGTCTGACATAAGTCAATTTCTCTGCCCAAAAGTTCACTTCTCCTTTATCAAACAGGTAATCTTCTTCCTTAACAAAAAGAAAACCAACAGTGATTAGAAAATGACTACTTGTGGTCTTGGCAATAGGAAAAAAATATAAAATATATGAAAGAAGATATCTAGAGAAATGATGACAATAGAGGCTGTTACAGAACTTTTAGGGTTTTGCGGTTGATTTTTTTTCTTTAAGGTAAAAATTAATATGCATTATTTTTCAAAGGTTTGAGAAAAGTAGTAAAAGAGGTTCCTAGTTTGCCAAATAAATTTTACCTTCAAAAATCAGGCAGTTAGGGTATAACTCTTGAGAAACAGTGGAAGTAAATAGTAGTCCTAATCCTTAACATGTGCTTGCCTTCCCCTGTGAAACTGTCTTACATTTCACACAGACCTCTCTGTAACCAGTATGATAATTTGCTATATCATGGAGCTTTTTGAGTGGATTAAATGAAAAAGGAAAATTGTACCAGTCACTGAAACATCAGAAAGGCATACCTAAACTGCAGGCTTAAGAAAAGATTCACAATATATTTCACGGGTCATAGTAATTGTCAACAAACTCCTCAAAGATGTAGCTGCTCCCGCTCCTTCCGGTTTACCTTCCAGCGTTACTTTGATTTTTACAGTCTTTCCAAGACAAAGAGAGCACAGTGTATTATACAACATTAGGTTTTACAGAGCCAGAACAGCAAAGGTTTTCTCTTCTGAAGACAATGACTGATGTGAGCAAAGCTGTTCCGTATGCTGTAATCATGGAAGATGGCAGAAAGTTACCAAATATTTAAATGGCATGTCTGGAAAAGCCAGCAGTTGGGAAAGCACTGTTCTTGAGTGCCCGCTGTGCCTGGCACCCACAGCAGCAGTTTAGATTCAAGGCAAGCCATCATCTGCAGTGATACTGAACACAATTAGTTACAGCCTCAAAAATGTTTCAGTCAACAATGACAGGTAGCTCTTGATTTATTTCAGTGTTTTTTTATTGGTCTCTAATTTTATGCTGTATTTGCCAGGAAACAGACATCAAACTCTATTATAAATATCATCCTTGTGATCTTTATTTTTTTTTTTTTATATATATAAATTGTAAATCAATTAATAATGGAGTAGTGATCATTTGGCTTCACCAGATGAGATATTTCACATTCCATTCCATTCCTACCACAAGACTGCAGGAATGTAGTGAACCCAACATGAGATAGCAAAGTGTTGTTAAAATTACCAGGGCTGAAGTCTCAGAGTCTCTTTTCAAATCGCAGTCTCCCAGCAGCCACTCCAGCAGGATCGGTACCCCAGCGTGGAGCTCCCCCCACCACTGGAGCAGCTCACACAGTATACCAAACGCTAAATCCAAGGCCATCGGAGCATTCACTATCCTGAGTGCAAACTCTGTTGAGAGAAAATATGTATAACAACATATAACAACACTACAATCATTTTCTCATAAAATCAGCCCAAAAATGATTTCTTGAAAACAGATGCTGAATTTACACAAACACATTTAGAATGATGAATTATACTGCAAATAATTTAGATATATGTTTACTTCTGCGTCACTCGGGGCCTTTTCTCAATTCCAAAATAATATATGAAGCAACTGAAAATGCTGATGCTTAGTTTTTTTTTTTTCCTGCCCATTTAGTGACATTCATTAATTTGGGTTGAAATATACAAAGATGTCTGTTAAAAATGTCTCCAGGGACAGTCCTGACACTATTACATGGTGACTATTTTTGCCAAACTGTAGCTACGTCTGAGATCTGATTTGATGGTTTTCAATGGAACTCAAAACCTACAGCACGTTACATGTTTTTAAAGGGTTGGAATAAAAAATGAGTCATTATTTGTTGCACAGTTTCTTTATATAGGATACACATATATATATAGATATACACACATGTACACACATAAGAGAGATCAAGCATGCAGGACAGGCTTGGAGAAGATGTTAAAGAAGAGAAAGGCAGACACAGTTTACAATACCATCACAGAGCTGTATTTATACAGCTTTTGCTATCATGCCAGAACTGTACACAAAGCCATCATCCACGCTGTATTTCTTCCCTAAACTTCTCCACTGGTCTCATTTGGGTGGATGCTGTTTACCTGTGTGGATCCCAGGGCTGCCTCAATAATGGGAGCACATACGAATGCAGAGAAGCCTCATTTGCATATGAACTCCCAGCACTGTTTTCACAGGTACAGGTTTCATCACTGGTAACATGTTATGCATACTGTAAAATGCATTTTGGTGAAATTCATCCTTGTCCATAGTCACCAGCAAATGAACAACTGTTCACTGAATGGTTAGTTACAACAACCTAAGTAATAACTTATCACTACTCTAAGTACTGATATCATAGGGACATGTAATTCATGAAGGCTGCTTTTTGTGATATTGGTGATATTATTTAGTAGAAATCCATACAGACATGGACAGCAGACCTTTCTTTTCATGTCTGAGGGTATTTAAGCATTTCTCATGAAGGAAAATTATGAAAGAGGCATAACAGTGCAGCTGAAACAACCAACCTTCACAACCAATGTTTAGAGCTGTAGCATGGACCTCTTTTCTCTTAATACCTCCCAAGGCATCATGCCAGCTGCAGGTTTTTGGGACTACACTGGCACAGCAGAGAAATGTACAGTAAAACACCAGGAACAGGCAAGTGTGCATGCCAATGATTAAGGAAGTGCAGGAAACAGCTAAGGGCCAAACAGATCAATGGAAAGATGAATACGTGGTATTTAACAGACCAGGCAACATACCGAGGACATTAGGGAGGATATATTAGTATTTGAGACCATGAAGAGAAAGGACCATAATAAGGAAGGGAGTGAAGAAGAATGAACAGATGGTCCCTTCTTTATCTTGGAGTTAGATGAGGGTAAATGGAAATCTCCTTGAACACGCAACAGGAAGGCAGGCAGTCAATCTCTTGGTGACACTAATAATGTTACACATGCAGTTTGTCTCTGCTGGACAATAAAATCAAATGTTCAAAGCTGGGTTTTTTTTTTAATGTCAGGACTTATCACTGTATCAGGATATCCCTTAGCTTTGTCTGTGAAGAAGAGTTTGCAGGGGTGCAGTGCAACATTCTCCCAGCATTTATTTTAGGAATTGATTTTTTTTTAGGTATTGTTTTTGCTGACATTTTTTCCAGAACTTTTTTTTTTTTTAAACAAAACAAACCAACCAACCAATGACTTGCTTTCTCTATTTCTAGGCCCTGCTTGGTACCAGTCTGATACTCTAAAGAATGGGTGAAATGGTTGGTCTCTCTGTTTTGATTTGCTCATGTAGAAAATGCAGCTTCATTCAAGTGCCATGGGGACCTCAGAAATACTGGAAATCCTCAGAGCTGGAAGAATAGAAAACAGACCATGGGGTTCTGAGCCTGAAACAAACATCCCTGGTTACTAACACCTACAAAACAAAACATTTTAAACCTTCAGAGCTTTACGGATACTTACTGAATGCCTACGATTGTCCGTATTTATATAACATCTCACTTTTGTCACTTAGTTGTATTTGATTAAGAAAAATAAGTGATGCTGGAAGCTAAAACCCAAACATGTTATTTCCTACTGCCCTTTTCCTGAAGTTAGCTGTTACTTTGAAGGACTGATTATAGATAGAACTGCAGATATTTAAAAGACCTGCTGTTTTCTGAGGCTTTTTTTTCCCTTTTAAAATTGAGATTCCTTTGTACAAATATGGTGTGTTTGTGAATGAGAACACTGGACTACTGAGAAATGCACCAAAACATATACTAGGGCCTCCAATTTTGTTATTATGTGAACATGCTGGACACTTCCAAGAGGTAGCAAAATAAGTAATGCTGAGGAGCTGCTTAGACTGAATTTGGTTTCTAGCAGGTTTTCAACAGTGTGACACAGAAGAAAAGGCAGTTTTGTGGTCCCATAGCACAGCAATCTTGTAGGGAAACTTTGTGTTGCAACAAAGGAAATGGCAAGATTTTTTTTTCCCCCCAAAGAATAGAAAAGGAAAAAAACCCAAACAAACATAAAAACATATAATGGAGGTCTGACACACAGGAAAAACACGAAGACCCTGAACACAGTACTGACCTGAAAGATGCTAACCTACTAAACATCCTTCTGTGAACTGCAGACATTATTTAATTGATAAACCAAACTTACACATCTGATGTTGAGATCAGAGAAAAACAAATCAACATCACTTTGACAGTACTGAAACTTAGTCTTCAAAAATCTGGGTAAGAGTCTGCCTACTTTTCGTGCTAGAGAAGCTAGCACAGCAGCCTCCTGGTCCTCCTGGTATTTGAGGTGTTGTCACAGATTCAACAACAGAACAAATTCTGGTGAACGAATAGTTTTCGCTTCCACACTGTCCCATCCCGACCCACCCCATCCCACCCCTCTAGTGCAGAGCATCAGGAATGGCCCCATAGTTTCTGAATTGCTTCCTCAGATGCTGTTACTTAAAGAGCACACTGACATTAACTGACTTTGATACCAGTTCGCAGACATTTGATGCTAGAATAGTTCTAAGCTCAGATTGGAGACTACCATTTCCATAAGGACAAAAAAGAGATAGAGCAAGTATCCAAAAAAGATGTAACAACTCCCTAAGCTTGGGGTGCCGAAGCAATGCAGATAAATTACAGCATGCAAAGTTACATACACAGCCATGATTTAATAGGTAAAAAATGCTTTTTGGGGGAAAAAGTTCTATTGCTTTGATGACCCCCAGCTCTAAAAGTAACAGCAATGGATGCTGTAAGCACATATAGAATCTTTTAAGATACCCACAAAAGGTGTATGTCTTCTAAAAATAAATGTACACGTCTTCACTGATGTATTGGGTTTACAATAACTGCTTCTCATATCACTTGCCTGCAGAACAGCACTGATTTTCAAGAAGGCACATATTACACATGATGCTGTGTTCATGACTCATGGTATGACTTTAAGAAGTGGCCTGAGCAAGCCAGAAGTTCACCAGAGGCAAAAAGGGCAGGTGGTTCTCCTCTCCCTTCAGTGCCCTTGGGCCATGGGCTCCTGATGCTGACCTCCAGCCAGCTCAGGTACTTGGATCATCACCTGGTAAATTAGTGCTCAGAACAGCAGAATATGAATTCAGCACACAGCTCGGCATGTGGGTTCTTCTGCTCGGCTGGCAAGCTGAGCTGGCTACCCTGTAGTCAGAACTGGCACAGCTGGGAGATGGAGAAGGGAAGATCACAAGGCAACAGAGGGAAAGAAAGAGGCCCAAGGGAGAGCAGGACCTCCCTGTTGAGCAAGCTGTTAGCTCAGGTCAGCTATAATCTGAAACTTCCCCATCAGTCATGTAAACAAAACACTAACAGAGATGACTCAAATGACTGAGTATTAATAGCCTTTCATAATGTAAGCAACTATTTAAAGTAGCTGAATAAAAAATTTCAAATGACAGATTGCTAAAAACTGCTCACAGCTGATTACTGCCATAGAAACCAGACCAGCAGAACTTGAATCTGAAAATGTAGCTCTTACCAAACACTGAAAATATAGTAGTGCTCCTACCACAACAGTTCTACAGACTCCCAAAACTGTGTTAAAATTACCATTTTTTAAAATTCTAAAACACGTGTATGTTCCAACATACAAAAATGTCCCAAGTAAGATAAACATCTTACTAAATAAGACATTACAGGGGCTGAAATAAGTAATAATAAAGAAATCTATGTTTTAAACAAGTATTTACAAGCAGAAGAATTAATACTACTCCTTGAAATGAAAACGAAAGATAAGAATCAGGTACTACATGCTTTTTTCATTTTGAGGAATTGAATTTTCGTAAAGGGAAAGGGGTTAAGTACTGCAGTCTTTGTGAATCCACCCACATAAAAATTAGACCTCCCACACACACGTTCATATGCTCCAAAAGCTTTGATCATGCCAGATGTAAATATTTCTTCTAGTAGCCTATTATGTATCTTCCAACTATACAATTGTTCTCTTTTAAAGCCCTGGTGATATTACAGGGAACTGAAAGGATGTATTATGAGCATGTACAGAGATTTTAAGGACAATCATGATAAAATGTAGTCAAAACAGAAAAGCAGAACATATTCCCTTACATAACAAAGGATGCTGTAATTTGCTTTATACTGGAAATTGTTAACTAATTTTAGATCAAAGAGTAATGCAATTGTTGTAAATGTATACTGTGTTCAGAACAAACATAAAGAAAAGTAAAACTGCAAGGAATTTTAACATAACAGTCCTGAGAGAAAGCCTCACAAACAACAGTGTACCGACAGCAAGGATGTTTTAAAGGGAAACATACAGTTCTAAGTTCTCCAGGTGAAATCACGGAAAGTATTTTAGGCAGACCAAGTATCCTCTAAATTGGTAATTTTTGCACCAAGTGCTGCCTACATAGATATAAACATGACTACATCACTATCAATACATTACCTCATAACACCCTGGTAAAATAAGGTAGTATTCTCACTTAAGAGACAAGCATGGACATTTAAATCAACAAAGTTCACTGAATAATTGCTTAACAAAACTGGAGATTTACCTCAGGTTTTCTGATACATCACCTTAACAAGACAATGAATATCAAGATGAGATCAGGTTCCCATCCAAATGATGGCAGATCCTGCATCACAGTCACTTATAATACTTATAATACTTATAATTAGCAATTCGCAAATGGAAATTGAATCACTAATCACTTTTTGTTGTATCAAAGGTTTTCTTGGTTTTGGTGTTATGTAATAGTCATGTTTGCCCCTATTCTTGACATACCAAATATAAGCAAGCTGAATGAGGCATTGCTGCATATATATATATTAAATGTAAAATACTCTATATATGTACAGGCTTCACAGTACTTAAAAAGCCTTCAAATTTATAAAAGAAAAAAAAGTCCCACTGTCCCAACTCAAAAGTTACATAAACTGGTAAATAAAATCAGGTTAGAAACTGAATTCTTATGTTGAAACCTGCTTATATGTTCTACTTTGAGCTAGACAGGAATTGCACAACTCTGCAGCCAGGCAACACACGGGTGTCTTGCCACCACAAAAGCAAAAGGACAGAATAAAAGTAGCAGTAGACAGAAAGGAAAGGGGTGTTCATACCCACTCAGTCTCCACAAATAATGCTACAGTGCTATCATCCTTCTGGGCACTAAGATTAGAAGAGGACAACTGAGAAATAAAATGAACAAGAAAAATGCAGAAATGGTAACTGTTGCATCCAGATAGTAGGCAGATGGCTCTTGAAAGGGTACTTGCTTATTTCACTGTGTCAGTTTAAGTTACAAACATCAAACCTTCCACTTTTTAAAATGACCATTTATGTACAATCTAATATATAAGCAGATTCCTTTTTATAGTGTTTCATAAAATCAAAGGCGATTAGATCATTTCTATCCTCTCAAGAAATATCATTCCCTAGATGACGTACAACTACTTCATCTGTTTTCCATTTCCCTGCCCGCGTCTGTTTCATAGCCATGCTTTTCCAAGATGAGTTTAAAGAGGTCCTTCCTGACATCATGCAACACGATGTCAAAACACAACACTATTACAAAACAAACTAATCAAAACTAATTTCTTAATAGTTGCAGTCTCCAAGTAGAGTGGTAGTGACGCTGCTCTCAGCTTTGACACTGATTATAAACAGATCTGAGTTAATAACATGTCTGATTATGATGGAAACTTACAGCTCAGGTCTGAGTTGTTTCTTCTTGAACAAAAAAGCACACACATATTAATCATCTTTTCAAGCCCTTTTTTGGAATGTGAACAGAACAGTATTTTTCAACTCAGTAACGATATATATGCATTCATAAGCTTTTCCCATGCACGCCATGCCTCCTGTACACAAAGGGTTTTATTACAAAACAACCACAGCTCACAGATCTGTCGAAGGAAATGAGCATTTGGACTTTACCACTTGTATTACTGCTTTTGCAGAACCTCCCCCCCAAAGTCATGTTCTAATTGAAATGGAAAAAAAGCCATACTCCTTGCATAAACGCACAGAACTCACGCTCTTCCTTTTGAAAAGGTAAAAAAATATTATTCATCTAATTGTTTAAAACACTGCCAATTAGAATGTATGTGTTTGGGTTTTTTTAAATCTAAAATTATGTATTTATTGGAAAAATGAAGGCAAATACAATTTCAAAATTAGTATTACTAGGACTAAATATATGACTCTTGCTTTTGGCATGTTCCAACTAAGGAACATTTTGCTTAGCACAGATAAAGATTACTGAATGTGAATGAGATGTGTGTTACAGCTGTGCTGTAGGAACACAGGAGATGATTTTATCTCTGTATCATAGCTGGAAGTTTGCTACTTAAGGAATAATGGAATAAGGAAAGGTTATGTAATCAGAAGACTGTACCCAAAATTCTTCTCCCCACGATACTTAAAAACCAAAATAATTTGGGTAGAACACTCAAAACCTATTTTTAGAGCAGTAATAGGCAGGCTTTCCTTCATTGCTATGGAGTCACAGCCACAACCATCACAGCTTTCTTAAGGAGCTTCTCAAGATCCATAAGCTGCTGTCCTGCTTACTAACTTGCAATTAAAATGATGATAAGAAAAAAAAAAAGCAACAGATTATTCACATGAACACTCCATTTAACGTTTAAGACTTTCTGGCTGCAGTGCTGAGCATATACAATTATTTTTCATGTATTCTTTCTTAATTTTCAGGAGTATAACAACTCATAACCTTTACATAACAGTGCCATGTAATTAATAGAGCTAAGTGAAGCACTGTTAGTAAATAATCAGCAGCCAGTCTTTGATGGATGAGCTGATTCTAATTCAGTCCATTCATTTTCAACTTTAATTAGTGGCATTGTATTCTACAAAGCAAATGGTTCCTTCATCCATGTGATGATCTAATGTTGTGTAAGTGGGCTGAAAACAACTGGTAAGGTGTTGCAATAAATTTGGGAATACAGAGTAAAAAGTACAGTGATTACACATTCTGATATAAAGTAATTCTTTAAAAAAGAAATAATTAATAGAAAGTTTCCGCTGCAAAAGCCACTGATTTTAACAAGTGCCATACACACCAATATATCTTAAGACAGTTATGAATTTCAATGCAGTAGTTGTCTCTCCTTTTTCTTTAAGTAAACCAGCTGATCTGAATTACTAAGTGTATGATGGTGGAATTTTTTGCAAGACACAAATACAGGCATAAAAATGCTATGTATTTCTACATGAGTAGTGATGCAACACTATACTTAGTTTTTGCTACTCTAACCCTTGTTCTAGATGCATGCTTGTCACAGCTGGTAACAACTGTGAAGCAATCCATTCACTTTTGAATTACCCGATTTAGAGCAATTTTAAAATACTGGAAAATCTTCTAATAAACATATAAAAATTAGAACTACTCAAAGACACTTACATTACAATATGCTTTGATCTTGTTCTACATTTTTTCCTCAATGTGAGTTTACATTGGTAGGTCTCATTCTTCCAGAAGTTCTGCTCTAAAGGGTGGGACACCACAGAGTTGCAGACTCCTGCAAGCTGTGACTGGTGAGCACATCTGAGAAGACACTTGCTAACTTACTGTGCAGCGTACTCAATGCAGGTATTTTTGATCAGAACAGCAAAAAGCAACTTCGGAACCTCAGGACCTTGGTCTTCGTATCTGTTCTGATACCTTATAATGAAGTAGTTTGAGGAGAGACTGTTTCTAAGATGATTTATACTTAATTTTTATTTTTGTTTCATATTACTTTTTAAAAAAGAGTGACATTTGAAATGAAGTGACTAAAAAGTTTTCCTCATGCAAAGTGCCATAAATCTTTTTGTATAATAATTTATGTGAAAAAGGTTCAGGATATATTCTCAGCTTCTTTACTGGTCAACTTTCTAAACCCATTTCCTCATCTTGTAAGAGCATATACTAAAAGAAGAAAGCCCCACGAAAACTGTTCACTATATGAACACTTGATGAAAAGACCCCCACCCTAACATCAAAAGCTTCCAATACAGTCTGTTTTGTTCAGCTGTTGCCTGAGAGTTGAAACTTTTGTGTGAAGAACAGCTCACATTATCTTTTTGCTGACATACATGTACACTGGTAACGGCATAAAAATATCAAAAAGTCTGCAAACACACTGTAATGTTAGAAACTACCAGGACCACAAAGCATTCACACAGAGTGTATTAGTAACAAATGACCAAGAAGATGTTCTTCCCTTGTTTTTTTTTTCTCTGTCAAGATCCAAATTCCCTCCATTGTCTGTTGTAAGTTGCTTTAAGTGCAGTGTAGTATGGGCTGTTGTTACAGTTTTCTATTGTCCCCCCCAAAAACTGTTGCCTGTCTCTCAAGATATGGTCTACAGACATGCAGGTGCTGCCAGAGATCTCCTATTCAACAATTTATAATGCTTATGGATCACTTAGGGGCAGTTGTTCTGCAGGTGTCTAACAGATAAATTAAGTGCAGCCACAGGTCTCAATCCTAAATGGAAAAATCTCAGAGATTTTTTTCAAGAGCATTTTCAGTCCATTAAAGAACCATTTGATCTTCTCAATGGGAAGATGATGCACCAGTGATTCCACTTGAGAGGGGGTTGCTTTCTGGACTTTCAGACATCCTCCGAAATGAGATAAGGCATACATATTCCTCACACTACCTACTACCAAGAGTTTTGGTCAACATAAAGGCTTGCTGATCCTAATCACCCTACTGTGGGTAAGGCATTTCTCCTCTCAGGACTCAATGTTTTTTCCCATGATAATGCTCACATTTTACATTAAAGCAAGGAACTCACCTCCTTTTTCTTTCACATAGCTCTTGTCTCCTAGGTGACTTCTGGACTTAGTAACCCAGGATATTTCCCTTTACATGGGCAGGTCCACACCTCTCCAGAAATTCTCTGGCTTATTTCTATCTCTCACTGAAATACCCGAAGCTCTGTCATTTCCATACAACTGTCATCTAAATGCATAACGGCTGCGTCAAGACTTGCTAGCAAACTTCTAGCTGTCATCAGGGCATCCTCTAGCAGGGTCCAAGTGACTTGGATGGTATGTGTCTGTTCCAGACTTCTATGGGGTGACAACTTCCTCTTTGTCAGACACACCATCATTTTGGATGCCTTGGCACACCCAGGTGGATCAGTAAATTATAACAGTTTATATGAATTACTTAGGAGGAGTAGGAGCTGCTTACTCTTACACGTAATGTGAATATATACACACACTCTTTTACTGACAAATATTATTCAGTCGGTAATTTGAGCTCTTTAATAGGAAGTCTAGCATAGATACCAATATAGTTGTCTAATACAGATTTTATATTTGTCTTTTCCATTTCACTCTGCAAGGGCCAGCTCCTCATTCCTTTTTTCCAGACTTTCTTTTTGTATGTATTGGAACAGTGTCTCACAAATTTCCATGCCATCTTTGCCCATGGAGTCATAATAGGTGATATTTTTCTTTCTCATATCTATGACCACTAGTGCCCAGTGCACTCGTAAATGAATGGGCACAAAAACAAGGTCCTGCTCAAATAGCTTGACACTTCTGGTCCATCTTTTTACTGCTGCATAGCCTCCAGCAATTAGTTTTGGATAAAAGAAAGTACTGAAGGCGTGGACTGGTGGAAACCCCTTCTTCTTACTTCTTTCTACCAGGAGAGCCATGTAGAAATTAATGACCTCATTGTTTAGCCAATGAAGGTTCATTAGGGTGCTGATGTCCTCACGAGTAACATTCAGTTTGAAGGCCGAGCTCACAATGTCATCTCGATTGCCTTTGCCAAATGCAGAAGCAACCTCCTTCTCCATGGCCTCTGTAAGTGAAGAAAAGTCTTCTGGTGGTTCTTTCAAGCTCAGGCATTTCTCTTCCACATCAAGGCCAGGTGGTTTTCTGGACAGGCCACGTGACAGGTGTAATTGCAACACTGTCATTTCTAGAGGTTCAGCTCCATACTGTTTAGTTTCAGTGGCTTGTTTCACCGATTTTTCCTGGTCATCAGAGTTTTCTGCTGGTGTGTAGTAACTGATTGTATCACTTTTCTGAGGCAACTCTGGGCTGCCAATGTCTGCACAGTTGTAACTTGTCCTTAGTGTCATACATGGGTAGGCACCTCCACATTTTTCCTCTTCAGAGTGAATCTCAATTGTCACTGGTTCCTTGGAGAAGGCTGGAACCTTGCGCAATCTTGTCAGCTGGG
>VWZY01001722.1:9426-32805 GCA_013399075.1 Chloroceryle aenea
AGCTTGACTGGGGCGGTGGTTTGGCAGGGGAGGTCAGGAGCCCTCTCTCCGCCACAAAAAAAACCGACCTCTTCCGCTTACTAACGGTGCGGGTCCTAAAGTAGTTTGCGGCCCTTGTGTTTTCGGTACTCCTCCGGTACCATCCTGAACCCCCCTGGAACCACCGTCATGGTGTTCGGGGGGCTAGGACACTCTTGTCAGTAGTGGTTTCACAGTTAAATCCGGCAGTCACAGATCACTTGGATACAGCGAGCCTGATCTGATCTAAGTGGCCCCGTGGTGAGAGCACATCGACGAATGCTTAATCGACTGAAAAATACGCATATCAAAAGATTTGGGACATGCGTGTTTCCACAGTCCTTCAGAGAGGCGCTGAGAACGCAGCCCCCCTCTTCACGGAGAAGATTGTTCTTGATTACGGTCAGAAGAGCTAAAAGAAGGGTCAGGAAAACCGCTGCTGTGTATGTGTGATGATTTTCTTCAAAGCATCTATTATTGTCCTATAAATGTTTGCTTGTTGGAGAGTCAGCGTAAAAGAGAAGTTTTAAGAAATGTGTTTGGCAAAACATGAGCTGTTTGGGGTACAGGGATTTCTGTGTTAATTGCTCCGCAAATGAGAGCTGTCAGGAAAATCTCTATGCGGAGAGTTGGTAGAGATGAGTAACCAATGCAGATGTGTTCTGAAGAGTGAGATGGGAAGAGGAGTGTCCTGCCAGGTTAAAATAGGTACTGCAGGTGCACAAAGTACACAGAAAAAACGGCATTTCTGTGCAGTGCAAGAAATTTGATTCAGTAAAACCTTTCTTGCTTGCTGTGAGGCAGCGAGGTTTCGGTTTGACAGTGAAAGGTACAGTGCTGGTAAAAGCAGAGCTAGAAGAGCGTGTCAGTAGAGGTAGGTAAGGAATTCGTTGTGTTTAGAGGGTTTCACTTTTCAGTTGAGCATTTTGTTTGGTTTCGGTTTACTTATCTCTTTACTGTGAAAGAAAAAAAGCATTGCAAATGATTACAGGAAAGAAATCAGTTTACAGGGAGAGTATTTAAGCAAGCTTTCATTTCTTTCTTTCTTCGTTTGTTTTACATGAATGCCCATGCCTGACTGTAGTCTCTCTTCCTAGAAACCCCAGCTGGTGGCCAGCAACGACCATTTCTGCCGCTTTCTTGAGGAATATTGCCCTGTTGTGACAGAAACTTACTATCCTACGATTTGGTGCTGGGAAGGTCGGGTGCAGACACTCTTGCGTCCCTTTATCACCTCTAGACCCCAAGTGCAGTACAGGAAGTAAGTGCCTTGTTTTTCTGGAAGGTGATTGATTTCGTCGCCAGTGGTTACCTTACTCTGACTGTCACAGCTACTGTCATTGCTCAAGCTTGTGCCCATTTTTTTGCTATAAAGCAAATCCTCTACAACTCCAGCACAGACTCAAAACCATCTCTATCCTGGATTCAATATACAGTAGGTTTAAAAGGTCAAGGTTCCCGAGCGGCCCTATTTTAGCTCAGAGGTATCTGAAGCACTGAAGTATTGGTGACAATATGGGAACTGATGTGGTTATATATTCACAGGATCACATAATGGTGGAGGTCAGAAAGCACTTCTGGAAGTCACAGTGTCCAACCAGCTTGCTCAAGCAGGACCACCTAGAGCCAGTTGCCCGGGACAGTGTCCAGATGGCTTTTCAATCTCTCTAAGGATGGCAACTCCACAACCTCTTTGGGCAACCTGTGCCAGTGCTCGGTCACCCTCACAGTGAAAAAGTGTTTCCTGATGTTCAGAGGGAACCTCCTGTGTTTCAGGGTGTGCCCATTGCCTCTTGTCCTGTCAGTGGGCACCACTGACAAGAGCATGGCTCTGTCCTCTTTACATCCTCCCTTCAGGTATTTAACCAAATTGAT
Source organism: Chloroceryle aenea (assembly GCA_013399075.1). Classification (NCBI taxonomy): domain Eukaryota; kingdom Metazoa; phylum Chordata; class Aves; order Coraciiformes; family Cerylidae; genus Chloroceryle; species Chloroceryle aenea. Next base: position 11,320 of record VWZY01001722.1, read on the forward strand.
TAAGGTCCCCGTGAGCCTTTTCTTCTCCAGCCAGCCTGAGCAGTCTCAGCTATCTTAGCCTTTCCTCACAGGAGATATGCACCAGTCCATTCATTATCTTTGTGTGGCCCTTCGCTGACTCTCTCTAGTATGTCCTTGTCACCCTTGTACCGGAGAGCTCAGATCTGGACCCAGTATATTCCAGGTATGGTCTCACCAGTGCTGAGTAGAGAGGAAGGATCACCTCCCTCGTCCCGCTGGCAACGCTCCTAACNACCAAATTGATTAAGGTCCCCGTGAGCCTTTTCTTCTCCAGCCAGCCTGAGCAGTCTCAGCTCTCTTAGCCTTTCCTCACAGGAGATATGCACCAGTCCATTCATTATCTTTGTGTGGCCCTTCGCTGACTCTCTCTAGTATGTCCTTGTCACCCTTGTACCGGAGAGCTCAGATCTGGACCCAGTATATTCCAGGTATGGTCTCACCAGTGCTGAGTAGAGAGGAAGGATCACCTCCCTCGTCCCGCTGGCAACGCTCCTAACGTAACCCAGGAGGCTGTTGGCCTTCTTTCCAGCGAGGGTGTGTTGCTGACTCATGTTCAACATGGTGTCCACCTTTTCTGTCAAGCTCCTTTCCAGACAGTCCACCACCAGCCTGTACTGGTACGTGATGGTGTTCCTTCCAAACCACAGGACTTGGCACTTTCCCTTATTGCACTTCATGAAGTTCCTGTCAGACTGTTTCTGCAGCCCGCTGCGGTCCCTCCGGATGGCAGCACAGTCCTCCGGTGTACCAACTGTTCTAGTGTTTGAGTGCCATCTTTTTGCAAAGGTCTTGCACTCACCACAGCTGTCCATTGAAACAAGATGTTCTACCTTAACCATAACATAGCATGGCTGCGTTCAGCCTTGTTTGGAATATATAGAGCGCCTGGGATTCTCAGAGTGGCTTTTACCTGGGGGGTTTATGTTGTGTTCTTTGCCTGAATTCTAAGAGGGGGAAAACTTAGATTTAGTGTTTGTCCTCAGCTGATCTCTCTCACACAGAAATGAGGCTTAGTCTGGCAAATGAGGCATTTGGCACAAGACCTAAGGAGAAGTACTTTTATTCGCCGGAACCTGGATGCAGCACAAGTTGTTTCAGCTCTGTTTGCATGGTAGAATAGATTTAGTATTTAGCAGCTTCCCTTAGTTTTAGTAACTAGGAAACATTTCAGTAGTATGGCCATGTCCAGTTTTTTCTAGCTCTTCTTGTATACTCTCTATTTCAAGGTTTGTGAGGAAAGAAACATAATTCCATGGGGCAATGCTTATTTTGCACCATCTGAGATTGTGTTGGCAGTGCACACCAGCATTGCATCTACTTCCCATTACTGAAAAAGGACAGAGCTGAGCTAATAAGTCCAACAAGGCCATTGAGCTTTAAAATCTGGAGAAGGTGCTATCAAGACTTTGAAATGAAAAATCAAATGCAAGGTAGGCTTACATTTGGGTAGTTTCTACACCAACTCTCTCAATGTCTTCATTGCCAGGAAGAGGGAAGTTGCTGTATGTTTCCCAAAAAAAAAAAAAAAAAAGAGAATGAAGCCTTGTCCTTGTTTAGTGCCTGCTTAGCTTTTTGGGGTATTATAATATATCTGGCATTCTTAAGATGCCTGGTTTAAGAGTGCGTTCTAACAAAGTCTGTGGAGATACAGGTGGAAGATACAGTCATGTGTGTCTGTGTTGCACGTGTTTAAAACATAGCAAAGTGCCATCCATTAGATATGGATAAAGAGAAAAAAAATGTGATCCATGTTCAACACGTTGCTCAGTGTGCTATCAAAAGACTCTCAGATGATCCAGAGGAAATCTGCGGTACACAAGTCTATATAAAATAGCAGGCAATGCTAAACCCCACCGTTTTTACAAGCTCCCAGCACATCAGCAGCAGTTCCTGAAAGGCCAGCTCTTCATTTACTGAGAATGGGAATTACTCCACAGTTTGACTTTGCTAACTCATGTCAGTTGGAGGTGTGGTTTCCGAACAGCAAACGTGGAAACATACCTAGTTAAGTGGCACTTGGAGTATTAAAATGTAATTCAAAATGTGGAATTCATACCTGGTGATTTGTAGACTGTTAAGCACTCCTAATAGTACGGATGTATTTTTCAATCTAATCAGTCTTGTCTTGAAATGTGCCTTTCAGTGAGCTCATTAAAACAGCAGATGGAGGACAGATTTCATTGGATTGGTTTGATAATAATGACAGCTTATATTATCCGGATGCCAGCACAAGACCCACTGTCCTGTTACTGCCTGGCCTGACAGGAACAAGCAAGGAATCCTACATTCTTCATATGATCCATCAAAGCGGAACGCTGGGATATAGGTGCTGTTGTATTTCATTGCTAATATTCTGCTGCTCCTAATAGGATCACATATAAAAATGCCTATGTATAAGATGCCTTCCTAAGGCAAATGAAATCTAGAGACATCAGTTCATGTATGAAAATGTTATTAGTAATATTAATAATAGGATTATGTAACAGGCATTACATTCAAAAGGAATGGTTTCGTATCTGCAGACCTGCCCCAGAGATTGCAGTGAGCACAAGCCAAGTATGCACAGGCCTTTGCTGCTGTTTCTTAAACGATAGGAGCAATATTTGTGTTACCTTTACACCTTTTAGAGAAGGGGGTTGTGTTCAGCTCGACTCGTGTGGATGGGTTGCTGGCAGCAGCCTTGGAGCAGGTCAGCTTCTGAATGCCAACATTGCTAGATTCTCAGCCTCAATTTCCTAGGTGCAGGAAGGAGAGCTAGCCTGCTCCTACTGCTGCTAAGGAAGGGGTTTGTCACCCCTTAACTGTCACTGCATAATTTAGTTTTGTTATTAAATCTTCTGGTCAGAGTTCGGTAAAATAAGTGGATTAGTCGATGAGTAGATTCCTTTATGTAATCATATCGCTGCTGCTGTGCTTTCAAATAAGCTGTCATTGTTCCAGAATCTGTATTTGGAATATTACATTTTGTCTTTGCAGACTGGCTTCTGGTACTGACTATAATAAGTCCCTCAGATATGTATATAGGAGCTTTTACCTCCATGTCCGGCTCTCTCCACCCTGTTTGGAGGTTTGGGTAACTGCTTTACTAAATTATGAAAGTAAAGTACAACTTTTAACTTTTAAAGTACTTTTAAAATCACTTTCAAACTTACCATAAAAACTATCAGAGGAGGAAAGCTCTCAGATCAACAAGTTTTTGCTACTATTTTTTGACAATTCCTGAAATAAATGTCTGCATTTGATCACTAGAGAAAAGAAGGTATAGTATTAAAAGGGAGAGCTTTACGTCAAACAGAATGCTATCATTTTGGTTTCAAACAGCAACATTTGAAAAAAAACTAAACCCAAAATAAGTAATTTTTCATGCCTTTAAATCATCTAAAATATGTATGTATTATTTACAAAAATATGTGTATAATTAATTTACTGTCTCGATTTTTAGATGCGTGGTTTTTAACAACCGAGGAATTGCTGGTGAGGATCTTTTGGTAAGGATGACTTCGAAGATAAACGTCTCTCATCTAGAAGTGATATATATGGAATCATTTGTGTCCGTTTGTATGGGTGGATTTAAATGGGAGAAACTCATAGGATATGTTGAAAAGGAAAAAAAGTGTGGAAAGAAACGTTGAAAAGATGTTGGAAGAAATCTAATCATCTGGTAGATGAATCGTGCAAATATTCATCGTTTATTTTACAACTCAAAGAGGCCAGCTGGTCAACACATGATTTTTGTGAACATTTCATTTTAGGAGAGACTTTAAATGATTAGTATCTGTAACATTACAATGAACAATCCTCACGCTTTTCTTTCCCAACGTCCTGCAGTATCGAAAATGCACACATCCAAGAACTGCTGGTCAATCGATGCAGTTTTCTCCCTTTGTTTTAATATACAAATCCAAATGCAAGCAATCATAATTACTTTCCCAGTTGCCAATATGAGTTTAAAATAGATTTTGTTAGTTTAAGAAGTTGTGCCGTTAACATCGATCGATATTCTACGTCACTGAATTAACGATGAACCCGATTTATACGGGTGATAGTCATATCCTCAAAGTGAAATATTTTTTTCCCAGCAAATATGACACAAAATCAGCTAGAAAAGACCTTTTTTGTGTGTGTGTTTAGGACAGACATACCATTTTTGCTTAGAAATAGCTGACAATTCCACAGATGACAGGCTTGAAGTGAAACATTTTCTGCATCTAGGACAAGGCATGATGAAATTTTGCTGAATAAGCTTTGTTTCTTCATGTGTGTTTGTTGACAGTCCTGCAGCTGGAATGAATATGCACAATACTCAATATTGTTCTGCATTTTTCAATCTCCTGGTTTCAAACTTTTAAAAGCCCAGAATGTTTTCCCATAATCAGATAAAGCATTTCAATGCAAATATTGTCATGTTAAGAGTAGATTTCTGCATACTTTTGAGGATGGATCTACAAAGCAGGTTTGTGACACACAAAGTCCTTATTGATGCATTTCTGAATCGTTAAGAGAAAAGATCTCTTGTTTGGATGAATTGTGTGTATTTTACTGTAATCAGATTTATATCTTTAAGCTTTATAAGATCTTACTGTGAAGCAAACCAGCTGAAATTATCACATTTTCTGCAGAGGTGTTTCTACATTTTAATATGAAATCCCTAGTTAATGAGTTTGAAGCCCAGTTGAAGCTACAGTAGAAATTAGTCATGCAAGTAGTACTTTTTTCTAGTCTCTATTTAAAGAATCACTTTTAAAATGCTGTTCTCGTTTGTTGAAAGTTACTGTGAATTATTCCTAGGGAATAACCAAACATTAGACTGACCACAGCCAACGTGAGCTAAGAGGGTCTTTTAAAAGATCTTCCTACAATGCATGGATAAGTAGACATTAGAGACTATTAACTGAATTAACTGAAATTAAAATGCAAGATATCTCTCAAGTTTTATAAACTTTTTTTAACTTAGCTTTCCTTGTACACTTGACAGTGGAGTTAAAATAAACCACATTCACACTGTTTGTCATTAACAGGGTGTGAACCAGTGAGGTGAGAATTGGAAATACAACATAAATGGAAATTAAAAATGTCTTCACTTTTAATTATCCAGATTTAGGTTTTCTTTTCTTTTTTTTCCCCCTAATCTTTAAGAATTTCAATATTTTTTAAAATGTATTTTAAGTAACCAGTTGCATCTAATTGCACTTGTTAAAATTGCCCACAAATAATCCAGGCTGTTTAACTGAAAGCAATTAAAAAACCCTCTTAAGATAGATACCCTCTGAAGATTTCTTAAGATACCCTCTGAAGATTTCTTCAGGCAACAAGCAAGTGCAATTCACTCATAAGTATTTTTATATTTGGCTTTAATGTTTATACTGAATTTTGGCTCGACAGCCACTACCTGTAGTTGGGGTCACTTAATGTGTTAGTAGCAACTCCAGATAAAAGCTCTCTCTTGCTGTAGATGAAATCCAGGGGTCACCATTAGAAAATAACCTGATTTTACTGTGATTCTTTTTGTACCTAAAAGGACTTGTCTCCCTTATTCTGCTACAGATGGTCCCCCAGATTGTGGCCTGTAGCAGTTGTTTTGCAGGGGGGGCTCAAAAGCTGTGCTTAGCAAAAGCAGGGAAGGGGTTACCCAAATCTCAGTCATTCCAAGTCTCAGCTCAAGATTTGGAGATGCTGGTGGCAGACAGAGACAGGATCATATATGTGTTGTGTTGCTTTAGTTAGTTACTTCAGTAAATTAAAAGGCACTGGTGAAATTATTTGCTCCTGTTGTGTGTAGAATCTGTATGTTGGCTACTTTTCAAATGCTAGCTGACAGAACTTGAAATCTAATAGTTTCTTTTGTATTTTGAGTGAAGATGGTAGATCTGTCATTACAACTTTCTTTTCTGTAAATTGCAGCCTTTATGATTTGTTTCAATTTCCTCAGGTTATTATCAGTGCCTGTCTCGTTGTGATCTACTTTAGCTCATTGCTCTGCATTCAGATTTCATCTGATGACCTGGAGGTTGCAGATGGTGAAGATATTTGTCCTCTCTTTTGTTTTGTAATGATGACAAATACAATTCCTGCCTTCACCTCCTTGTTAAGTGCTCTGGGTTCATATTTGCCATTTAGTGCAGCTTCATGATAAATGCTAATTTTAGCCACTTGCATAAATGATGCACCGGTCAGTTTGCTTTGTCCTTAAAGGATAATACAGAAGCTGATGATGGCCTCTTTCCCTCTGACTCCTTACAGACACCGAGGACTTACTGTGCAGCTAACACGGAGGATTTAGAGGCCGTAATTCATCATGTCCACAGTTTGCACCCCTCAGCTCCTTTCATGGCAGCTGGTGTTTCTATGGGAGGGTAAGGTATTATGTAACACAAGCGTCAGCTTAACTGTGATTGTAAAATAAGACTGTTGTAGACTGTGAATTGTTACTCTGCCATACTTGAACTGTAATGCTACTGAACTGCAACTAACTTGACAGTTTTTAGAAACTTAACATCTTTGGGGCTTTTAGCTGTCTGTCAAAACTGGCTGACTTTCAAAAGCTGTGGGGGGAGTGTTGGAGAAAGACAGGAAACCTGGAGAGCCAAAAATCTTTGGAAACTACGGAGGCTGCCTTCGGAGCAAAGGAATAAAAAGTAGCAACTAGAGCTAACATGCCATGTTTCTTAGCAGCCTCTGGAAATGACAAGATTTATCTTCAGTCTGTGTGGGTTCTGCAGCATGTGGGCAGGTTAAGCTGGAAGAGGTTTGGGTATCTGCTCCGTCTGGCCATTAGTTGTCTTCATTGCTGCAAGGGTGCATTGCTGAGTCGTCTTTAGTTCACGTAGCGTAGCTCTTTTTCAGCAGAGCTGCCCTCTATCCGGTCATTACACCAGCCCAGGTGCAGGACTTTGCCTTTGCCTTTTGTTGCGGGGATAGAACTTGATGAGGTTTCTGCCAGCCCATTTCTCCAGCCTGCTGAGGTCCCACAGAAGGGCAGCCCCATGTTCCAGTTCACTGGCTCCTCCGCACAGTTTTACCTGCAAGCTTCCTGAGGGTGCATCCCTTCTCACTGTCCAGTTAATGAAGACATCACACAGCACTGACCACCATATTGTCTTTTTGGGGAACACTACCAGTCCAACCACTCCTGTTGGACCTCAAGTTCCTAATCACAACTTTCTGAGTCTAGTGGTCTAGTCAGTTTTCCACTTGTGTTGCAGGTCACCTTTTTGAACCACATCCCTCCAATTTGGCTACATGGAGATGATGGAAGATTGTCAAAAGCCTTGCTAAAGTCAAACTAAGCAACATCCCCTTCTTTCACCTAACCAAGGAAGGCAGCCAGCTCATCACAGGAGGTGATGGGGTTGTTTATGACCTTGGTAAATCCATGCTGGCTATCATCAGCCACCTTCTTTACCTTCATGTGCTTGAAAATAGCTTCCAGATATTCCCAAAGGGCTGAGGTTAGACTGATCAACCTGTATTTCCTTCTTGCCATTTTCTAGATGGGTGCCTTTTCCCCAGCATCCGGAATATCCCACAGTTGCTGCAACCTTGCAAAAGTCAGAGAGAGCAACCTCACAATGGCATTGCCTGTCTCTCTCTGGACCTTTGGTGCACCTCGCCTGGTCCCATTGACGTATCTGTGTCCAGTTTGCATAACTGGGCCATAACTTGATTTTCCTCTGCCATGAGCAGTATACTCTCCCATACTTTGCCATGAGGCGCAGGGACCTGGGAAGCCTGAGAATAGACCTCAGCAGTAAAGACAGGGAAGACACAGGTAGCCTTGGCCTCTTTTGTCACTAGGTTCCTTGCTCTGTTGAATAGTGGACTCGGGAGGGAATAACGGCTGGTCAGCCCAACCTCTATTCTTTGGGCAGATCCTCTGGAAGCCAGTTCCAAGCACATAAGAAAGAGACTGGATTCGCCAAGGACAAAGCATGCCTGAACAATCTGGTTGCCTTCTGTGATGAGGTGACTGGCTTCACTGATGAGGGAAAAGGAGCGGATGGTGTTTGTTCTGAGCCTTTCTTTGTACCTATGTACAAAGGCTACAACAGAAGCCCTTCTAGTTGCAGAAGCCTTTTTCATGTTGTCCTGCATATCATTTGCTAGTTCCAACTCCAGCTGAACTTCACTTGTCCTAACAGCATCCCTGCATGCCTGGGCAATGGCTGCTTGTCTCATGCAGTCCCCTTCCACCTTCAGGATACTTGCTTCTTGAACTCAGTCAGGAGTATTTTGTTCCTCTGTGTGGTCTTCTGCCACTCTTGCTCAGATTCCTACTCATCAGAAGGTACCACACTTGTGCTTTATGTTCAGTTATCCTTAAGGTCAAACAGTTCTCCTAGAGCCCATCAGGACCATCTCAGATGTGATCCTGCTGACCAGATTAAAGCCAACTCTCTCCGGTATTGTAATTCTGTTGCTTACTTTCACCCCTCACTTTTGATCTTAAAAATCCACCATCAAATAATATCAGTGGCCAAGACTGTTCTGCACCTGCCCGTACCTGACAGGCTCTTCCTTATGTGTAAGTAACAGATCCACAGAACATTTTCCCTACTTGGGTCACTGATCATGTGTGAAAAGCTTGTCCTCAATACTCTCCAGAAACTGCTTGTGGTGTTGTTCCAGCTGAAGTTGGGATGGTTGCAATTCCCTGTGCCTGGTGGTTGTGAAGCTTCTTTCAGCTGTTCAAAGACTTGGATTCTCTAAATCCTCCTCTTGATCAGAAAGTCTACAGCAAACACCCACCATGATATCCCCTTTGTTAACCTCCTATCTGATTTTGACCTAGCTCTGAAGTGGCTTATAACCTGCACCAGGGAAAGGTTCTGTGCATTTAAATGCCTTCTTTCTCCAGTCATGCTGCTTTCTCAGGGTAGTGTGAGAACCTCCTCCCTTATGTACCCTTGGGTGCCAGGCCTTCCCTTCTCTTCAGGCTTTGCTCTCGATCCCGCGACAAACCCAGTTTAAAACTCTTCTTCACAAGGTTAGCAAGCCTGTTGGCTCTTACCTCACTTTGCACGCTGTCTCTCCCCAGCTCAGACTTTTTTCCGTGCAAAACATGAAATAACACAATGTATTGCAAAATCATGTTTCATTGGAAATGGTGAATGCCAAAGAAGCATCTGTGGTAGAGCCTTGCTTCAAATCTGTACATCATCATTGAAACACAGTAGTTCTTCATGGGTGTAGCTTCATGTGTGGTGCCCCATTGTACTAGAACTGGGCTGGGGTGTAGTAGGTGAAGCACCAGGTTTTCATGGCTGAAGGTGTAGCAGAAGCTAGTCATTCTGCAGCTGGTGCAGAGACCAGTTCAGCCCTTAGTGTCATTTCTGTCCTTGGCTTAACCTAGTTATAGTATCTTAAATAATGGCAAAATCTGTTGGTATGGCACAGGGGATCCATGTTAAATATTACATCTTTTACCTCACTACCACCACTGGGTTGTTGTAGGCAAGATGTTCCATCTTCTTCCTCTGATATGTTTTTAAAGTCCTGAACCACCAAGAGAAAGCACATGCTTAATTGTACAGAAACTGGAATAGCCTCTAATCCTCCACACAGGGACCATTTCCATGCTTCAGAATTAATTGGAGCAGTTGCATGTTTAAAATTAAGCAGGAGCAGAGATCTCACCAGGGACATACTGTGAAAATCATCCACTTGTCATAATCTTACCATAGTTTTTATTATCTATCCCTTTTAAAAAATGTCTGAATAGCCAGTTAGTCCAGGTAAGACACATTTGCCCAACTGAGGGAAAAATAAACAGTCTCTTCACAACGGTGTAAATGTAAAGGAACTTGTTCTGCTGATCATCAGTATGTGTTATTTTGGAAAGGGGCTTTGTTTTCTAACATAAAGATTTCTAAACCTTCTCTCTAACACATATATTCTGTGGATTCTGTTAGGGAAGTGGCTTTTTCTACTACTCCAACTCTTTTTAATTGGTTTATAGTTCAATGTTGTTACAGTATGTGGACTGGTGACTCACAGGTTCGTCCTCGTCTGTGGGTGGCAGGGAACATACGGTACCAGAGTCCCGTATGTGCCAAAGATGACCTTCCTCACTGGGTTCAGCTGGGTGAGCTGAAGGCAGGAACCCATTTCCCAAGTGCTGTTTGCTGTTCTTTTCCTGCTGGTTACTATCAACTGGCAAATCTTTGGTAATACCAAAGACTGGTTTCCCTTTTCACTGCTGTCCTCTGGTGTAGTAGGTAGTGCATGGGGATGAAGGCTCTGTGATGGCAGGCTGGTTCGTGATGTCTTTGCTAAAGGTTGCTGTCTCCTGAAGTAGGGCAGATGAAGCCAAGGTACAGAGTTTTGGTGGTCCAGGGTCTATATTGTTGTAGAACTTGGAATGTTTTGAGTTAAAGGCTTGGTATTAAAGCACTGGATATAAACTTCGGGGCCTCAGGCAGTAAAGAAAGACTTACAGCTTTTCTGTTAGTATTTTTTTTTTACTCTTCCTGATATTTTAATTTTTCTACATTTGAAGGGTCAGGCACTGGTGAACCCCCTTTTTTTCACTGCAACCGTACATCAGCATTACAGACTGTAAGTTACAGTTGGTTGGAAAGGCAAGACTTCAGCCATTTCTTCAGCTCATCATTTTGCTTTGCTAGTTTTATTCATTGTCCAACACTTCATTCTCTACATGCTTTGTGTTAAAGCACAGCTGTGCCCTCTTACATGTGTCAGGTGGAGAAAAGGAATTACCTTCAAGTCAGAAGGCAGGTGAGGCAGGCACGCCAGGGGCAGTGTGATTTCTCAGGCACACTGGTCACGTTTACCAGGCCAGGAAGACTAAGAGCTTGTAAACCGGTAAAACTTACCAACAACGTGGGAATACCTGTTCCCTGAGTAAGATTCATTTATGTGACCTTTTCATCCCTTTTTAGTGCTCTGAATAAGACTAGAACATCTATATTTCTAAATCCACTCCTATCCACATCCTACACGCTGCACTCAGTTCCCTCTGACAGTAGAGAGGGAAAGCAAACTTCATGAACCACATGTCGATTACATTGACTGCCTTTCAGAAATATGAGGCACAGATGTAGGGCTGAGACAAGAAACTATTGAAAAACAGACAAAAAGGGGGCTGATTGTTATTTTTGCTTTAAATTGAAGCAAACAATTTGATAGTATATATGTTTCTGTTTTTTATTTCTGTTTGTAGCATGCTTCTTTTAAATTACCTGGGCAAAACTGGCAGAGACACTCCTTTAATGGCAGCTGCAATTTTCTCTGCGGGTTGGAATGTTTTTGAATCTGTAGAATCTCTGGAGAAGCCACTAAACTGGCTTCTTTTCAACTATTACTTGACTACTTGTCTACAATCCTCTATCAGCAGGTGAGTTGCCTTCTGAACTATTTAGCAAGGTGGAAGGATGTTAGCATGAGGTCTACGTCAGGTCTAATAATGACAGAGTCAGTGCTGTAACAACGCTTCGCACGGCTGTACCGTGTGCAGTTCGTTTTTAAATCAAAAGAGTCTTTGCAAGAAAGATTGTCATCAATTTGACTAAATTTCTCTGCTCCTCGAGGGACTCCACTCAAGACCAATGTACTTCTGTATTTCTGGATGAAGTGAATGGATTGCTCATTTTCTTAGAGATGCACATACTGACTTTCAGTAAATACGTATATGTACTAATTAATTAAGTTAGCAGTGACTGCAGAAGCATGAAAAGGCCTAGTTCATCCTTTGCTTTATTAAATTAGAGTGCATTCTGTATTCCCAAAGATTTAGTTCTCTTACCTTGGGCATCTTTCTCACAGCTTATGCAGATTTCTACTGTGTTGCTGGATGTGGCTACATGCGAATGAAAAATTCTGCTCTTGGATTCCAGACAGATTTTTACTCTGATGAAATTTAAACCGAGCATGTTCTTGTTAGGGAATTATTTCTATAAATGTATCTGTAAAGCAGAGGACTTACACATCTGTTTATCTAACAAAAGGCAAGCCCTCCAGTTTTTCCCTTTCTTTTTAGGCATCGACAAATGTTGGAGGAATTATTTGATATGGATCTCGTGATGAAGGTATGTGAAAATGCTACTTCTGCTTTAGCTGGATGCTGCTTGCCAAATGCTGACATAGTTCTCTGTTTGAATTCTGTACTTCAGGCCAGAACTGTTAGGGAATTTGATAAGCAGTTCACTTCAGTCATGTTTGGTTACCGTACGATCGATGATTACTATGAAGACGCTAGCCCGTGTCGCAAGCTGAAGTCAGTAGGAATTCCAGTGTTATGCCTAAACTCCGTGGATGATGTTTTCTCACCAGGTCATGGTAAGTTTAGACTTTTTAAAATGTTTTTATCTGTATATGCAATCATTCAGACAAACTGCATGGGCCTGAGTCCATTCTTGGACCTGCGTGTGGAGGTGTGTTTAAATGATACTTGTACATAGGATCAAAACCTTCAGGGATGGATCTGTTTTGCAATTTACTTACAGTGTAAGACACATAAAACAGCTGATGATGGAGAGACCCAGTTAGTACAGAATGCAGGAGCACACGGGGTGACACTCATCAGCTGTGAGTAGACTCTTTACAGTCAAAATTGAGAAACAGGCACATTTAGGGTGTGAGTTAACTCACTCCAAGAAAGAGACCAGAGGTCCTGCCCTCTAGGAAGCCCCCATTTCTGCTCACCAGGTACAAAGAGAGCCTGTGATGAGGAACTCAGATTCAGGCATCTGGGTTGTCAACATTGAGAGTTCAATGGAAGTGAAAACAAGTATTTTTGTATTGCCATTTTTCAATCCAGTCCCTACAAACAATGTCTGGGAGTTGCTTATATTTCAGATGGCTTGAAGCACTCAGCTGATCTCACTGCCACCTCCAGTGCCTGAAAATGAAAAGTAAGAAAAAGATGTAAGTTAATATGTAGGCCAAAATCTAGGGTAAGGGAAGAGATACAGACAAGGTGAGCGCCTAGAAGAAGACACGTTGAAATTAATAAGAATCTATCTGATGAAGCAGCACTATCAGCTGGTAACAAATAGGCTGAACAGCCTGTTTTCCCTTTTCTTCCCATTTTCTGCCAAACATGTGAGCATTATGAACATTTTGTTTTGATCTGAAGATCAAAACCCTGTCAATAACCCTTATAAAAAGACACAGGTATTTCTGCAGTCAGTGCATTGATTGTCTGAGAAGTGAGGGAGAACCGAAGCTAATGCAGAAGAAAACCACTGTAATGACCAGGTGGTTGAGGGGACCTTGAGCAGTGAACACCTGACACATTTAAATATGAAATGTACACACTTGATGTATTTCTGGGACATTTTCTTCTGCCACCACGAGTCAAGTGAGATTCTTGCAGAATGAGTCAGGTAACCAACGTGAGTAGGCCAACAGATGAGAACAACAAATGGAAGAAAAGGAATTGGAAGAGACTTCGTGTGTGTGTGTGCAGTGTCTGTCTGTGCAACACACACAGAAATATGCACACACACGTTGCTGTTTATCGTTCAAAGACCTGTTTGAGACAAACGTGACTGGAAAAGGGCCAGTCCAGTAGAGTGCACTACAAAAAGACAGTCTGATTTCTTCTCCTCTTGATCAAAGAGCAAGCATGCTGTGCGTGAACAATATCAAGAGGTGACAGCCACCTAATACGAGGGGAAAAATGGTTTGGACAAACTACCCATCACTTGCATTGGCCAAAACAGAGACTTAAAAAAAAAAAAAAAATCTGGGTAAACAGCAATATTCTTCCAGAATACTGCATCCACCTTTAACAACATGCGGTTCAGGGACCTTCTGAGACAAGACTAGACCCCTTGTATTTACTGGTCTCTGTGGGATTTTTTTTTCCCCTTGAAATTGGCCAGTTGCTGCTTCTGTTATAAACATGAAACGGATGGTTCCGTGACCCTAAGATGGCTATCCAAATATAAAATCTGGCTACTGATTCTAAAGACACATTTTTATGGGTCTTACATCCCTGAGGATGATTTTCCCCATGCCACTGCAAAGTGGCTGATCTGCAGTGCCACGCTTCTGCCGTTAAGTATCTTAGAGGGAACAATGGCTTTGCCTCTGCTTGAGCTCTAGCTCAGTTTGTCGTTTCTGTTCTAAAGTGAAGTAGTATCTGTGGCTAGCTAGTTAGCACAAGTGAAAACAGCAGTGCCACACAGCGTGCCTCTGTCCCCAGAGGATTCGTTAGCCTTTCCCAGCCTACTATCACCGGGACTGGGACCTTTCTTAGCCAGCTGAAAGCTCATGCAGATACTCCATCCCCTTGTTTTTTCATTTTAGAATATAACCTCCAGCTCTCAAGAGCCAACCATTGACTTTAACCCTGTGAAATTCAATCTGAACACAAGAAAACCCTTTTATACTGTACAAGTAGTCAAACACTGGCGTAGAGAGGTTGTGGGGTCTCCATCTATGGAGACAGTCAAAACCTGATTGGACACAGTCCCAGCAACCTACTCTAGGTAACCCTCGAGCAGGGGGGTTGAACTGGAGGATCTCGGGAGGTCTCTTGCGACCTCAACAGTTCTGTGATTGTGTAACTGTGTAGTTTAACTGGCCAAAAGATTGAGTCCCCTGGAGTACAGCTGTAGTAGAGCTCTCCTCCCTTGAAGCTGTTTTTTAAAATAACACAAGTCTTGGTGTACAGTGGACTATGGGTATGGTCTTGTGTAAGATTAAGTATCAAACCTATTGTTAGAATGCTTTAGAAGTCTTCCCGTTAGAGAGGGGTTGGGTAGAGCACCACGAGGAACTGGAAACAAGAAGTGTTGGAGTCTGTTGTAATGACTGTGTATGCTCTCTCAATCTCTGACCCTAACCATCCTTTCTCCATGAAAGAGTTTGGGTGGCTAGGCATCCATTTATTTCTTTTTCACAGAGCTAATGCTGTTGGCTGTAAACCCTTGTCCTGGCGGTGACAGTTTTACCTTAGAAAGGGCCACCAGGACAATGTTGATATGTAGGACTCTGTTACGTGCGTACTCCTCTTTTATTTGTGCTGTCCCCCCTCAGTGTGAAGAGCTGTGCTGGCAGGAGACACAGGGCACCCTGATTAGCAGCCTAGAAAGTATGTCTGCTGCTGTCATTTACTGGAGTTCCTTCATCTTGACACTTTTGCTGGCTGGTTTATGTTAACAAACATAAAGAGCTGGTGTTACGCTGCGAGGTGACTTAATTCTGGCATCTGGCTTGTTTTTTCTGACTTAGTAGTGTGTGGACATATGTAAGCCTGTGGCAACCAGAGGCAGTTTTCACTCACAACTGTATGATGGCTTCAAAGCCACAGAAGCTATGGATCTAAAGAGACATTGTCCTTAAAAAGTGCAAATGCTGTCTCTGTTACCTCTTACTACCTGATCATTTCTTCTTATGTTGCTTTTTGATACACTTTGTACTTCCCAGCATTATTTTTTAATACACTGTGAAAGAGTGCCCTTTGGTCTCAAGCCAGCATTAGAAGAAACAATTCATTTGCAGTCCTGCCTTAATATTGCTCTTTAAAGTTCATAGGACTTGTCGGTCAACATATCTGTAGTTTAATTCTGGAATGCAGTCCCCATATTGCATAATACTAACTAATGAAAACAAACTCTTTCTTCATTGCACAACAATTCTCTCACCATAACTTCTTCAAACGAGCCATTGCTTCACGAGATACGTAAAATAATCAAGCTGAGCCCTTTTGTTTTGTAAGCATGAAAACTACATCGAGAAGATGGAATGGTAGCGTTCCTTATCAGTGTCACATTTAACTTGTCATCTGAAGAGGCATTTTTCTCCTTGGAGATTTAAAGCAGCATATTAGGCATCCAACTTAAATTTCAGTGTACTAGTGCTTGGCTAATTGCCGCTGATGAGCACTGTGCCCAAGCTGAACTGCTGCCCTCGAAGCTCCATACTGTGCCATCTGCCTCCCGATCCACTGTGCCAAATAAGTGCACCTCTGAAGCTCAGTTATACTTTTTCTTCAACTCTCTGAACCTTTTCTGTCCTTCTGAATTCAAACGTAGCTTAGGTGTTATTTTGCATCCTATTCTAAAAACAGCACAGTTGCATGAAGTTGTCTGGAGAGACCAAATGTCCAAGGAATGGCCAGATCAGTAACGATTAGGGTGAGAGTTCAAGGAGCAGGGAGCAATTAGCCAAACAATGGAACAGAAAGTCTGACAGCGCTGACTTATTTCAGCTGATGCTTTAAGGTTTGTTTTCCTATTGTTCCTTTTTACAAAATACTTTTTACAAAGGACATACAGCAAGCTGATTTTGAAGGAGGTAACTCCACACATATGTGTTTACATTGTGCTTCTGTGATCACGAGGAACAGGTCTGCACCTGCTGGGTCAAACAGCAGCACAGATTTTGGTCAGCAGAAACATAAGTACAAGGTTACAGGTGGACAAAAATGAACAGTAGTATCTTTTGTCATGCCATCCTAGAGTGCGTCACATCCAGTGCTCCATTCATCTGCTCTTTACATTGCAGGATTCCCTCTGTTGCACTGTGGGTTTCTTTGTGGGTAGCTAACAGTCCCTAGAAACAGCCTTGAGAAAAGCACTGCATCATTGCCAAGCATCATTTGCATTTTGGCATTGGAGAGCAGCACAACATACTCAGTTCTCTCCTGAGAATCTGCAGATAGATACTGCATATAGTATTTTCCTTTTTTCAGCCAAAGGAAAAGTCAAGGACTTCTTGTAGAGACGGTGAGAAGCACAGTTTCTCACAATCAGAACCACTTACTAAATGCTGGACTCTGTTAGCTACTGAGATACATGCAACTCTGCATGGAGGAGAAGAGTGAAAAACAAATAGCACTGAGTAGCAAAGAATCTCATGTGCTTTGCAGGAGAATCCCTTTTGCTCTCTGGAACTTGGCCTGTGCTCCATTCAGGGCACCATCAGAAACCTTATAACACAACATTCATAAGGACAGTAACCCTGCTATGGATATGGCTGGTCTAGCATCCATGCCACGGCCCCAGGATGGCACAGCCCATCCTTCCAGGCAGAGATAGTGAGGACCTCAGAGGCACAGACTCCTGCCCTGACTGCAAGTCCACTGCTTCTGACCTGATCTGTTTTAGGTTGCACTCCAGCCAGTGTGTTCAGGATCTGTTGTGATGTACTCAGGCTGGGGGTCCTTCCAGCTCCAGTTGCTGAAAACGAAGGCAAATTGGCGTTCAAAGGATACAGCGATGAGTCTGCCAGCATCCAAACGGGGCAGGGACGCAGCTATAGAGCAGGTAGGGCTAGGCAGGAGTAATGCCTACTCAAGGATAATGCCTACCTGTGAAAACAAATGTATAAAGGGAGAAAGGAAAGCAGACTTGTAGCAATAGGAGTGAGTGGGAGGTATCTCTGAAGGAAGTTTAATCATTAAGGGATTTGAACAACTGAACCCCCCAAAGAGTAAATCTGATTTAAAAACCTCGCTTCAAAAATACTTTAAAATAAATGAGGCAGCAAGAGAAATCCTGCCACTGCCTCACTGCTTTGTGTTGTAGTGCCAAGGCATTTTTTACTTCTGCAGCATTTGACCTCAAATCAGATTTACTTTCTTGTGAAATCATAACCATTTTTAGACGATACAGTGAAATGCCTGCTACTCCCTTCTGTCTGCACAAAGCATGTCTTCTCTCGCTGGGTTTTTTTCTGCCAGTCCGGAATGATCAAAAAATCTGATCTTTGTTTTTTCTCTTCCATGAAGTTAATAAACTTCAAATAATAATTTGAAAATTGGAACTTCGAAAGGCATTCTTTACTGAAATGTATTGAGGTTTCTGCTTGTTCAGGAATACATGTAGCACACTTAAAACTCCAGAGGAATTTGCTGAAATAATTTTTACGTCAGGAGCACAATCACTGCAGCTCCCTAAAGCTCCACTGTTATGTTCTGTGCTACCAGGGTCATCCCATCAGCTGAAACACCACGCGCTTCCTCCAGCGCCAGTCTGCACTAACTGACCTTGACTGTCTCACAAAGGGGACTGCCCGAGTGACAGATAGCCCTGATTATGCATATTCAAAATAAGATGCACTGAAATCTCCCTTTCTGCACATTTCAAGATTAGTGCTCGTCTCGGGTGTAGTTCAGTGATGACTTTGAGCTAACCGCAGGCGGTCACTGAAAGGGACGCCTCGCCGCAGTCCTCATCTGCCTGAGCCTGCCACTGTAAATTGGCATTGACATGGGGAACCAGATCAGGGAGCTGATCCATCTCCAAACTAACTCAGCAAAAGAAAAGTCTTCGTACTATCTGATCTAATAATCTGAATTCTAAATTAAGTCATTTGCTAGCAGTCGCTATTCAGTAGAGAACCAGTAACCTAGAGAGCCACACACACCAGCTTTCTGTGTCCTTGTGCAGTTGTTTGCCTTTCCTCTTTTTCTGTCTACCTTGTGCATTTAGATGATGAGCTCCTCAGTCTTCCTGTGCGTTTGCACAGTGCGGTGTTCATGTGCAGGTGTAAATGTATGGCAAATCAGATACAGTCAGGATAACTTGGGAGAATCGCAGCATGGTGGGGGTTGNCGACCCACTGACCACACTCTTCTTTATGCTCCCCAGGAGACCGTTGGCCTTCCTGGCCACAAGGGCCCATTGTTTTGTGCCTTTTTTCGATCTTTAATACTAGGTGATGGGATATCTTACAGACAGAAGCTTATCATAATATCAGAGGTTTTGTGTTTGGAGTCTCCTACAGAAAGAATGGGATTCACAATTAAGGTCCCAGTTCCTCAGTTTTCCCAAAGTTGAATATTGCAAGGCAGGTTAAAAACTACAGGCTAGACTGTCCTCCCACAGTGCAGCAAACTGAGTACACAGGAGCGTGGGTGGGTGCTGTGCCACCAGTGGCACCGAGGGAGATGAAGCCCAGTGATTTCTGAAACTTACAGCAGGCAGAAAAATCACGTAGATAAGGGGAGAGAAATGGCTTTGAACGCAGCTGTGGTTCTACCCTAACCCGCGGTACGCTGAGGCCTATGCGTTGGTGTTTTGTGTATTTACACAGGCTACACAAGAAACGCTGAAGAGAAATTATTTAGTGGTTGGTATTTCATAGAAGGATAAGGACTTAAATTTTTTCCCCCCCCTCCTTTTAGCTATACCGGTAGAAACTGCCAAACAAAATGCAAACATTGCTTTGGTTCTGACTTCGTGCGGAGGCCACATCGGTTTTCTGGAAGGAATCTGGCCAAGGAAGTGCACTTACATGGACAGAGTCTTCAAGCAGTTTGTGCAAGCTGTGTTTGAGCACGGGAATAAAATCTTCAGCATGTAGCTTTGGACCACTAGTATAGCCCGGTGGCCCATTCTGACAAGGGCAGTTAAGCTTAATGCACAAATTTTAACTCCTGTAAGCCAGCAAATGGATCAAGTCCATTACTACATGCAAAAATATTTTTTGCCTAAGATTTTGTAGTGAGAAACTAAATATTATGTTGTCACTTTTATATTTATTTTTAATACGCCTTACTAAGAATGACCTTAAATGAAACAGCATTCTGCATACATCAAACTGCTCTTAACCAAAACCATGAAGTAAATAGATTAAAACTCCTCAGAAATTTACTTTAAACCAGTACATATTTAGGAGGTTTAATTTAGATGGCTTCTAATATTGGAATGGCAACACTCAAAATAGCATATATTATTCTGTCACGCGTAGTAAGTACAAGTTAGCCCGTTCCTTAGGGCACTGATGGTGAAAATCTTCAATCACAAAAAGCAAAGGAGGAGGAAACTCAAGCACTGGTTCTTCAAATAACAAAACTTCAGCATGTTTTTCCACAGCATTAGACCAAAATCTGCTGTTGCTGTTCTACCCTGAGAGTATTCAGAGTTAGGGCTACTTACTGTTTTTTAAACTATGTCAATGCCATACTCGTCTTACATCTTTATTTTTTAAACAGCTAATTTATAGTGGTTACATATAACCAAAAGATTCCTTTCAAACAGTACTGTAATAATGTCCGTAATTAAAAGACATCTTGCATTTCAAAGTTCATGTCACAGATGTAAAACATGCTTCATATAGCTGGTAAACTCGGTGATACTCTCTCTTGTGTTTATGTTACCCTGGAAGAACATAGCAGTTTAAAAGAATATACATTAGAACACCAGGAAATTACAATGTAATCTGCTTTAAATTAAAAAAAAAAGAGAGAGAGAAAAGATCTGAACCATTTGTCTCTGCAGTTGTTCCAGTAATTTCTGCAATGAATGTAAGTGTTCAAAGCAAGCTGGGGGATGGGGTGGGGGCAGAGCCCCATCTCCCTGCTTCATTAGATCATTTGCCAGCCCTTCAGCAACAGGCTGGGAAATCGGTGAGGCCTTTGCAAAGCGATTTCTGCCCTAATGGCTTACGAGTTTGGGAGGCCGAGGCATAGCTGCTCTCCTCAGCCCCGAAACAAAGCGAGAGCCAGGGCAGCCCTCGGAGGAACAAGGGCAGCTGGACACAATGTACTTTGAAACAGTTGGGAAGACCTAATCTGGGACAAGTTCAAATTAAAACAAGGTTTCTAAGCAGATTCCATGGAGCACCCACCTCATGCTGATGACTGATTTAGGCCCAGCCGCTCAAGATAGTCAGCAAAGATGCCTTTGCATTTTTATTTTTTAATCTATTGAGCAGGGTCAGTAGAAGAAGAAAACGTGGATAAAAAAAGCAAGTCAGGTCTTTTGCCTTAAGCAGTACATGAACAGTCCTCTTGCGAGGCACATGTTTCCTAGTAACAGCAAAGGAAGAACAAAAATACTTTTTGTCTTTAGAGAAAGAAATTGGGACATGCTATAGGAAAGCCAGTTTTGTAAGGTGGAAGGTTAAATTAAAAAATTAGAAAGTGCTTTTGAGTTTTGACTTCTCAGACCAGCATCGGCCCTTGCCCAAATAACAAAGTCTAATATTTTTTTCTTTAATAAGGAAAATGAGAAAAGTGACTTGTAAAAGCAAGAGAAATCCTGTGTATGTTACTGCGATACACGTATCAGCATATTAGGAGGGTGCCTTATTTATTCTTACATTCATCTGCAGTTTATATGTTTGTACAAAACCAATGAGCAATAAACAGCGTTCGAGTATTACACCTGTAAAACCGTTTGGTTTTGAACAGGACTGTTCAAAACTCAGCGTCAAGTATTAATAAAAATATAACCACTGGCATTAAAAGCACACCTTACTGGTTAAATAAAAGTCACATGGTTAATGGCAGAATTCCTGTCCCTGTGCACTGTCTTTACTTCATTTAGGTCCAGTCCCATACGTGCATCCCCGTGAGACATGGCTCTTCACAGCTACATCTACCAAATGTCTATGAAGTTGGGGTATTTTCCCCCAAATGTAGAGTGTGTTTCCTTACACCCTGTTAGAGAAAACAGAATCACAGAATCATTGAAACATTTTTGGAAGAATCCTTAAAGATCACCCAGTCCAGCTGTTCCCCCAGCACTGCCAGGACACCACTGACCCCTG
>VWZY01001724.1:303-31331 GCA_013399075.1 Chloroceryle aenea
GCTGTCCGCCTGGTGGGACTGGGAGGCCTGTGGCTGTAGCAAGGACACAGCACAGGGAGGCTTCATGCTGTGTTGGTCACACGGGCCTGCGAGTTTAAAGCTCCACCCTGCGCCGCAAAATAGACAGACCCAGGCTTAGATACCTTAGTATATGAAGACACCAAAATAACCTAGATCAGGTCACACAAGAATGTGTCCAGGCGGGTTTTGACTGTCTCCAGAGACGGGGACTCCACAACCTCTCTGGGCAGCCTGTTCCAATGCTCTGTCACCCTCACTGTGAAAGAGTTTCTCCTTATGTTTACACAGAACCTCCTGTGTTCCAGCTTGTGCCCATTGCCCCTTGTTCTATCATTGGACTATCACTGAGAAGAGCCTGACTCCATCCTCCTGACACTTGCTCTTTTCATATTTATAAACACCAATGAGTTCACCCCTCAGTCTACTCCAAGCTAAAGAGACCCAGCTCCCTCAGCCTTTCCTTTTGAGATGTTTCACTCAATCATCTTTGCATCTCTGTGCTGGACTCTTTCAAGCAGTTAATGAAAGTTAATGAAAAATGAAGCCACGTTTATTTGGGGCACAAAAGCACCAGCTACATCAGAGCATTTTCCTTTGATGACAGTAAGACCAGGTGTTGCTGGCACGGGGAGACCAGACAGTTGCCAATGGCCGAAGGTTGAAATCGAGCCTTGGAGCAGCTCCTGCTCTCCCACATTCAGGAAGATCTGTGATGCGGCCCTCGGGCTGTGGCTGCAGGTGACTGGCTGTGGGGCTGCCAGTGGTGATGCTGTGGGGAGACATTTGTAGTTATGGATTGAGGTGTCTCCTGTGGGGAAGTGTGAAAAGACAAACAGGAACCAAAGGCCAGGCTCACCCCAGCCCCTTGGGTTGCACCTGTATACGAACTGCAGTATTTCAGGCCAGGATTGCTGAGCTTTCAAGAAGAAACCTTTGAAAAATGAGCAAAAAGGCTTTTCTGCATTGTGGTAGAATGGAAAAATTCTGACATCTTTTTATGGCATTGCCTTCATTTTAAGATGAGAGGCACACGTGAATTGCCTAAAATAACACACACTGGAAAAAATAGCCCAGAAACGAAAGGCCCTGGACCAAGTACAGGGCAGAGAGCACCAGACAGTTTTTTCAGGGTCTGCTTGCAGAGTAATTAGCTGCTCTGCCTGAAGTTTCGATACCTGTGAGCAAGCTCTTATCACAAAAATGGGGGAAAATAGGTTATCTTTGATAGACAGGTAGTGATAATGAAACTGAAATGAAAGAAAGCTTATACAATTTCATTTCAGTATTTCTTTTATTTCCAGCAACAAGACTTAAGTTGCAAAACATATTTGGTGTTTGGTTGGTTTGTTTGTTTGTCTGTGGGGTTTTTTGTTTGTTTTTGTTTTTCATGCTGGGCAGCTGTTATTAGCAGATAGTGTAAAAATACATGAAAATGGGAATATTCTTTTACTGGCATTTTGCATCAGGTTCATCATAGGAGGTTCTCAAAACAAAAAAATCCCCCTCGATATACAAACTTCTGACTTTTTAAGCTCTGTTTTTTCTAGATTCTTTCCACTGTAGTGATCTGTGGACTTAAAATATTTGGCCATCACCATGGCCAGCTAATTGCAGCCAAGAGCAGAGAGAAAGCCTGACTTTGCTGATAACCCAAAGAGCTGAGCTCAGTGGAAGATAAAACTGAATCCCAGAAGCATGTTTGCCTCCACTTCATAGCACAAAGAAAGATGCTGCCAGACCCCTTATCTTGGCCATGAGATTGTGAAAACTCTTGATCTCTTCCAGTCATTTCTGAGCTTTCCTCTTCATAAGAAGAAACAGAAGGGTGGGTTTATTGTATGGTTTCAGTTATCTTTTTCAAGTTCTTTCAGTATCTCACTGCAATTATTGCTGTCAGAGTCTTTCACAGCAGCTGCTGGGGCTACATGAGACAAGCAGTCAGATTTGTGGGGATTAGTGAAGCTGTGCTTAATGCCCAGGTGATAAACAAGACCCATAAGCCAAATTATTAAAATTAAACAGTGGAAGTACATCAAATTTACAGGGCTGAGTATAATATATACAATGTAGTTTTATAAACCACTGCAAATCAATGCAGAGCATCAGGTAAGAAAGATGAACCAAGGCAGGATCAAGACCCCTTAATATCTCCTGTGCTCTGATGAGCTGCAACATCTCTAATTATGGTGTTACTGAGACCAACTGGCCAGTTCAAAGCCTTCAATCATACTTCTAGTAATTACAGGCTTAATTAGAGCATATTAGCCTAAGTGTCATCTATTAAAGGAGATGTGCTCATTAAATAGGATGGTAATTATTCCAGCTGCAAAACAATTATGAAAAAAATCACACGTTAAAATAAAAACCTCACCATGCCTTT
Organism: Chloroceryle aenea; assembly: GCA_013399075.1. NCBI lineage: Eukaryota > Metazoa > Chordata > Aves > Coraciiformes > Cerylidae > Chloroceryle > Chloroceryle aenea. The sequence goes on from VWZY01001724.1 coordinate 2,705, forward strand.
GACAAGCGTGTTATCTTGGTCTATGGTGAGGATTGCATCACCCCATTTCTGCTGATTGACCTCTGTTAGGATTTCATGCTGACACCACACTTCAGTACACTCCTCTAATCTTGCTGCCTCCCTCCCTGCAAGCTGATGTTGGGACCTGGGGTAATGAATTATTGTAATGAATTAGTTAGTGATGCCAGTGACTCAGAGAGGCTCAGTGCCCAGGCCAAAGCTCTGCCCTGTTTCCCAGGCACGGTCACGGGCAGCGAGGAGCTCACAGTCCTTCTGAACAACAGGAAAGTACCACTGAGGGATTATGCCCTCCTCAGGTGCTGTTACCACCATCTCATGAGGCTGAAGAGTGAGTGATGTCAGTCGCAGACAAGTGCAAGGTGCCCTCCTGTAGGCAGCTGCCAGACTGGAGCCCAGTTGAGAACTATGGGAGACCCCAGGGCCAACAAGTCACTTTCATTTTTGACCCTGTCACAGCAGTTACCTGGCATGCCAATGGCTGGCATCACCTGCGTGTCTTTGCAGAGGCTGGCAGCGAGCTGCTGCTTCCTTCTGAAGATGCCTCCTTCTGCACAGCCTCTGGGTCTGTCTCTTGAGAAGGCAAACAGGACACTTGGGTCAGGTGGAACCAGCCCCATCAGGGAGATGGTGTCTTTAGGAGGCAATACTCGTCCAGGATATTGACAAGGTTTAGAAAAGATCCCTGGGCTTTTGGGCCTGTGCCTGGTCCCTGCTCCAAACATCAGTCACCCCTGACCTGCTTGGAGACCAGGCACTTGCACGTGCCCTTTGGGTTAGCATTGACCTAGTGCAGTTTGGGCAAAGTGCAGGGTGACGCTCAATGCCTTCGCTCAGAGATGCCAGGAAGGAGCTGCAACCAGACCAGCCAGGGAAACAGCCCCTCTGAGAAGGGCTCCTTCGCAAGGCCCTTGTGCCCTTCCTATTGAGCACCAGCAATGGTGACACTGGTCTCGTCCCAGCTATCGGTCTGCAGCTGGGACTAAGCAGGACAGTGACCAGAGCAGCAAGGCTATGAGCCAGCTTGGTTTGACTTGTGCCTGGTAGTTGAACAGTATTTGCTTCATTTTCTTGTGCTGACTGCTGCAGTTTCAGAAGAAAGTTTGATCTCTGCACTTATGCAAACCCAGGGCAGCTCCATGCACTGTGGCCTCAGGTGAGCTCTGACCTGGGCAGCCTTTCTGGGGCAACTCTGTTTCATCCGAATCCTGACTGATGGTGTCAGTCCTGGCAGTGATGGTGACTGGCTGCCAGAGCTCCCCTTCAGCCAGCACTTTTCCAGGTGCTGGGTTTTTTTTCCTCAGGGGTGAAATGGTTTAGTACCATCGACTCCAGATGTGAGACAGGCATCACTATTGGTTTAGGCCTCATCACTACAGCTTCCATCTCATGGTGGTTGACTCCAGAGGTCTGTTTGCAGGCTGAAGCATTGGACTGAACTGCTGTTACAGGGAATCACCCTTCTACATTTCCAGGGGGTGACAAAGATGGTTTTAAAGCTGTTGGCAGAAATCCTTTAGCCACAACACTGCAGTCTCAGGAAGTAACTCCATGGTCAGAGCTGTCAACATCTTTTTGTTAAGCAGCTCATTGTGAAGACAATGATAACATGGAATCATAGAATCATGTANTGGTGTTGAATCCAGGTGTCCAAATGTTGCTTCCAGGTGTCTGGGCAATGGATCTGTCTGTCCCGAGGGGTCACTGCTGGATTTCTGCTGATTCTGTGTAACCACAATTTCCTGCTCTTCCCAGCGGAGAGGAGTGTTTTGGCCAAACACCAACTGGCCACTCCACAGCAGCCTGACTAGAAATGCTTGAAGGCATCAAAGGCAGTGGTGGGGGAGGGGAAAGCAACAACTCACTGTTTCATCTCCTTCCAACACAGGCACGTGACACAACACACTTTCACAAGCAGCAGGGAAAGGCAAGAGGCTGTTGCGATGACCAAAGAGTGCATTCTCGCACCGTGGCACTGGAGGACATTTGCATTCCTCTGGACATTCTCAACACTTTCAGCACTCTGGGTATCGTAAACACTTTTAGTGCTTCGGGTAGTGTCAACAGATGTGGCACTCTGGGTAGTGTCCACCCATGCAGCGCTCCCACCAGCCACGTCTGGAGGAGCAATGGAAATGTTAGTCCATCCTGTGCACCACTGCTCAGCTCGCAGGATGTTTGCTGTGGCTGGGAAGTTCTCTTTTCCTCAGTGCTGGTGGATGGCGGCACACTCCCACCCTTTTGGACCCTTTGTNTCCAAGCCCCGCTCCAAAGCAGGTCACATAAAACACATTTACTTTTTTTTTTTATCCAGAATAAACCCAAGAAGTTTATTTCTGGGGGCTAGATGGGTGGGACAGTGGGTGCAGGGTGGGCAGGGGACATTTTGGTATGGGCTGGGGTGTNGCACCACTGCTCAGCTCGCAGGATGTTTGCTGTGGCTGGGAAGTTCTCTTTTCCTCAGTGCTGGTGGATGGCGGCACACTCCCACCCTTTTGGACCCTTTGTGTCCCACCCAACAAAACTCAAAAAGCCAGAAAGAGAGAACAGGGCAGAGTGCAGCTGTTGGACCAGTCACTTCTTTGAGGGACAGGGACAAAACCCATCCCTGCAGCAGGCAGTGCCAGCCAAAAATCTCCCTCCTTCCCTTATAAGTGGCAGGGAAACCATGGCTGCTGCTTTGCTGATCATAGAGCACCTTTGCATATCCTGAGGACAGAAAACATGCGGCAAGGCCTGGAACCCAGCACTGCTGCTACGAGGCTCTGACCCCTGTGCAGGTGGCAGCGTGTCCAGATGTGGAGCTACAGCCTCTGGCTGCTGAGTCTCACAGCCAAGGCAGAGGGAAATACACCCGCCCTCTGCTCTCTGCAGGTCCTCCATTATTTTTCTTAGAGTTTCAGATGGCTCCAGGGACTTTTTTTCTTCCTCCAGCTAGGTACTTTCCTCTTGGAGGACCTTAACAGAAAGTATTTGGTTTAATTTCACATGAATAAAGTCCAGAAAACCAGAGCTTAGCCTGTGATCTCAGCAGAGCTAGAGCACTCACCCCAGTGATGCCAGCTGGTCTGCAGCACAGGGGCATCTAGCCAAGGAGCTGGAGAAGTCCTCCCTGTGAGAACCTCTGTAAGGAAGCAGCCACCTCTTGTGGCTGCCATTGGCAGCACTGAATGACAGAAGCAGTCAGGGGATAAGGCAGGAGAGGGCACCCATGGGCAGGGCCTCACACCTGCTGAGACAGCTGGCTGGGTGACCCTTGGCCTTGGAGATGGCAGCTCTCAAGGGGAGGAAAAAAACACAACGTACCTGTGTCATCTCGTGCAGGATCAGTCCTGGAACCCATCCAGGAGCCTGCATCACCTTCTCCAGTGGGCATTGCTGCAAAGAAGTGCAAGAGAGAACAGCTTCCATGATACAGTTCATTGAGATACTTCCTCAGAGGGAGGCGGACTCCCTGGTGCTCCCAGCAGCTCCCCAACCCCATCAAGCCCCTGGCTCAGCAGCCGGCATTGGGAGCAGCTTAGGCTCCCAGGGGCTGCAAAGAGCTTTGCAAGACCTAGTGCACGAGGGCACATTACTGAGCCCAATCTGCTCCCTCTGTTCTTCTCTATATCTGTGCATCAGCCACAGAAGTTGCAACTTGCATTTCAGATGGAAAGCATATGAGGAGGGAAATGCTCCTTCCTCCCACTTGGATGTGTTTTGATATTACATATTCTGATACATACATTTAAGGAAGATATTACACATGTCAGAGCTGAGCCAGGCTGAGTTTCACAAGGTCTCAAACGGAGTTTGAGGCAGGTCATTTCCCAAGACATTGGGAAATTTCCTCTGTATTTTCACAGGAAGAAGAGTAAAGGTGATGTTCATCTAAGATGCTAGACACAGAGTGACATCATAGCTTTACAGGACCCGGGTATGCAGGCAGCCTCTGCTATGTGGTCACCTCCATGCCAGACAAAATTGGTGGTACCAGTTTCAGGTGTTGATTAGAAGGAGCTCAGCTAAATTTGCTTCACATGGACTATGGGGCACTCCTAAAAGCTGTTTCCTTACAGAGAGGCATCGATCAGTGGTGAGACTGCAGTGATGCTTTTGGATGTCCCCACTGACTCATGGGGAAGGTGCCCAGCCCCAGCCTCGGCTGCTCCCAGGCAGCTCAGGCAGTTGTCACCCATCACTCTTCCTGCCTCACTCTCTGCAGACACCATCGAAGAGAAGCTGCAGTGTGCAGGGTTGTGTCTGTGTCAGGGAAAGCATCTTGCATGGTATGGCTACCTTTGTTGCTCTCCTTTCCCCTTGTGAGCAGAGGAAGGGCTGAGCCAGCAGGCAGGTGCCAGAGAGGTCCCTGCCTTGGTGAGGTGTGGTGGCTTCTGGGCAGTTTAAGAGATGTTCCCAGCTTGTGGGCAAACAGGATTTGGCTGCGCTGTAATCCTGAACTAGCAATGCTGGCGCGGAGTGAGGATGGTGGACAGTCCTCAGGGACAAGTAGCAAATATACTTGCAGAGAAGCCACTGAGAGAAGTAGAGGCACCAGGGCACGGAGGCACTAGAGGGAGCCTGAGCATTACAGATCATGCTCTAGGCTCGAAGTGGGAGCATTGATCCCAGTCAGGGAGAAGGGACATCTCCAGGGAAAAAGAGCAAGTCACGCAGCAATTTCCCCCGTGACCTGGCATCCTACCTGGCTGTGGCTTTTTTTCCCTGATATCTGTTATCATTCCCTTAAAGACATGAAGAAATACTGTTTTACTTACAAAAAGTGCCAGTCTGACATCAGGGAGACAGCCGTCTCTGTGCATTTGCAGTAGGAGGTAAGAAAAAAACAGTGGCAACTGGTGGCAGTTGTCAGACCGGAGGGTTCATGAGTGCAGGAGCTTTTGCAAGACACAGGGGAGCAGAAGGGCTGATCCACAGCCATGGATGTTCCCATGGCATGGGGAGCTGGTGTGACGCAGCCCTGCAAGCGCTCCTAGACTGATGGCAGTGACGTGGGAACAGTAGCCGAGGCTTGTGTGCTCCACTGGGTGTGCTCCAGTTAGCACCAGTTAGGAGAGCTGAGGCACTGGAAGAGGCTGGAGAGCTGCAGTGTTTTAGTTTCCCCAGCAATATTTTCACTGAATTGGCTTTGGACATGGAATAGGGTCACTGGCTCATGATCTGGTTGTCTGAATCTCCCCCTGACACCACTGTCACCAAGGATCAGCACAAAGAGCAAGAGCAGGAGTCTCTGGGTTAGCTGCGGATGGGCAGCAGTGCTACAATGGGGCAGGGACTGGGGATCAAACATGCTTGTTCCAAGTACATCTGCAGAGCATGTCTTGGTTTACAGTGCTTGCACTGGGTCAGGAGTCACTTTCAAGGGGGTAACCAAGCTTAGTACAGCAGAAATCAGAGGAGCAAACAGAAGAGAGTGGTGAGCTGGGGCCATGAACAAAATCTCTATCAGTCCCGGCTGCCCTCAGAGGCTTTCGTTTCCCCATGGAAACCATACCTCAAATTAGTCCAGACCTTCTGCACATCCTCCACGGGTGTGTTCCTGTAATCAGCTTCCTCCTATGAAGGCAGGAGGAAACATCCGGCAGCAGCCTGCAATGCAGCCCTGACCTTTCTCTCCAGACCTGCCACTTCCTCCCACTCTCCCCAGAGCTGGCACAACTAACAACTGGTTTCCTCTTGTTATTTTTCCACCTCCGCTTCTTCCTCCAGAGGGGAGGCTGTGCTGGTGGCCCACGTACTGGTGACTCACAGGCTGGGACCTGTGAGAAGCCAGCTAAGCCTGGCCAAACTTAGTAACATCTCATTTTCCATTGCCTACACCCTGGCTACTCCTTCTGGCTGGGTTCACCATTGGAGACCTTCTCCAGCTACCTGCAGCGTTGAGGAGGACCAACTTGACTGTGTTTCCTTTAAGTTTTGGTAATGCAGGATCTGGGCTGAGATGAAGGAGCCCTTGAAGCAGATAAATTCCTTCTTCATGAGTGTTTATCCAGTTTCCTGATAGCTGAAAAATGTGAGATGTTCTGGACATCAAAGAGAGCTTTTCAGGCTTAGGAAACACGTAAATAAAGATATATAGAGAGAACTGCATGGTAGCTGCATTTTTTTAGAAGCATTAGAATGATTTGACGGGAGCTTAGGGGTTTAAAAGCTGATTCCCCTCTGTATCAATCAGACTGGTCCATCTGTCTGGCTGTCCCCAAATCAACAAATGATGACTGCAATCACAAAACTGAGCCTGCAAGGTGGGGAAGGTTGATCTTCAAAGGCATAGGTGCTGCTATGGTTGGAAGCTGGAAATGGGAAATACCTGGATGATGACCAGGGCTACCCAGAGGCTGCACCAGGCTGGAAGCAGATGAGCAGGCAGGGCACAGCGACACGGCTCCTGGGCAGCAGCAAGCCCCCTGAGCTGGACCCTGCGGCTCCATGCAGCACTGCATATAGGGGATAACACCGGGAAGGGAGCAGCCACGTGCACTCGGCCCACGCTTGTTGCTTTAATGGGATTTTCCAGAATAAGTATTGCCCTATTAATGGAATAGGAAGCTTGCCTGCTGCTTCCCAAGGTTGGGGTGAACGTGTGCAGCCTATGTGACACCTGCTCAACCTGCGCTGCCTGAGAGCCTGGCTGTTCGGAAGGAGCGAGCAGATCCGCAGGCACAGCGTGTGCGGAGCAGCTGATCGCTGCAGGGAGGAGGCACGTGGAGGCGGCTGGGAGAAACGGAGAGGGCTGACCTAAATAGATGCTGAGCTAATTTATTCATTTCTCTGCTTTATTATTTAACACGACTTTGTAACAGCTCAGGACTTCTAGTTCCTCTCAGCTCTGCTGCTGACGTTGGGATGGGGTTATTTTTGACCTGATTTTTGCAAGTCTCATACTGCAAAGTGCAGCACAGCCTTGCTCAGCACCCTGCTCTCCCATCGGGCAGGCCATGCATGCTATGGGAGAGCTCCAATACAGCTGCTTTCTAGCCAGTAGCATAGGAAGGACTTACTTTAAGTTATTTTGAGCTTTCGCTTCACCTCCTTCCCAGGAAGGTGTTTAGAATTTGGCCTGCTTTTTGCATTGTTGTTAGGGAGGTTTAGCTCCAGTTTAGCTGGCTGGCAAGAGGATTGGTGAGTTCGTACAGCACGAGGCAGCCTTCAGCCTCTGCCGACATCTCCCCCTGGGCAGGCTGCCAAACGCAGCCCCAGGCTCTGCAGCACGGGGGCTTTCAAGGATAAACCTGGAGCCTGTCTCGCTTCCAGCCAGCCTCCTCTCTCCTCAAATCCTAGCAATCCCCTGGAACACAGTCCAGGAGGAATTCATTATGAGAAGGACACGGAGCCCCAGCTGTTTGAGCTGCAGTTCACCCATGGGCTGCACATGTCTTCTGAGAGCCCACAGCACATTTTAGTGCTGCTGAGATTTAAAAGCCACAAGCTGGGAGAAAAAAAATTTAAAAAAAAATGCCAGTGCAGGTTGTCTAAACCCATACACTGTTTCTGTGCAGATAGGTGCAAAGGACAGAGCTGCTCCTGCATGAAGTGGCTGCTTACCAGGATCCCAACTGTACAGCACCCAACTTGTGCTGTACAGTGCCCATTTATTTTGTTTTTCATTTGGGTTTGTCACTTGATGTATAAAATTAGGCCGGTGTTGTACCTAGTTGCACAGCACATCTGTTACGATTTTTTAAAATGGATTATTCATCAACCTGCTTGATTCCTTCAAGATTTCTGAGCAGTAAAATGAGCCCTGATGCTATTTAGCTTGGCAGCAAAAACATTTCAGCTCACGCCACCTTCACATTGTTGGAGAGTTTTGTGATGTTGCTGGGGGCGAGATACTGCAAATTAGCAGAAATGAAGCAAATAACAAGGCTTCAAGTTAGTCTTCCAAACTGGAGGCTTGAGGCTCTGAAGAGGGGCTGTGAAGGTGGGTGCTGCTCTGGCTGGCACAGCCAGACTCTTCTCTTGCCTTTGCTGGCTAAACTAGGGGTGGGGTGGATCCTGAGCAAGGTCTCATCCTGCCAACCCACTGGGTGTGCAGTCTGGCCCTTGTCAGGCTTTGATCTGAAGGGTTTTGTAGTTTTGGTGGTTTTTTTTTTTAATATAAAGTGATATAGTGTTTAGATACTTTGGTCCGAGAGCCTAATGAGGCCTAAAAGGGAATTAATGTGTAAAAGACAGAGGCAGCCAAACTGATTTGAAGTTTTTCTTTCTCTCCTTGTATCCTGGACCAGAGTTTGCCCCAATTTTCCTAACAAGGACAGAAAAGGACTAGGCCATCCCAGAGCCTCCAAGGTCTGGGTGTTTGATACCTGCACCTTAATTGCACCAGACTGATTAGGATGGAGTTAAAGTCAATTGAATGTCACCTGGGATTTAGGATCTGTTATGTGGGCAGAACTTCTGCCCTCCTCCACAGTATCAGGGGCTGCAATAGAGGGGAGAGTACTTTAATGAACTGGCTGCCAGTTTTGGAGTGGGCTGAGGGATGGTTTTCAGCCTCGAGGCAAGGGATCCAGTTTGGCTGACAGCTCACCTTTATCTGTGTGAGGAGGATTATTGGGAAGCTGAGTTGACAAATGCTGCAGGTAAAAAGGAAAATGCACTTCCACACAAAGATGGTTTGTTTGTGCAAAGTGGAGAAAGAATAAATAAGCTGACATTAAACCCACTGCTTACCTGCAGCTCATCTGATATCATGACTGAAACCATTCATTTGCAGCAACGTAATCCAAGATGTTCTTTCTGCAAAGCAAGAAATTAGGTTATTGCTCAAGCAGACCTGGAGAGGGTGAAAAGATAAGCAAGGCCTGATCCTGACAGGTGCTCTGTGCCCTGCACTCCCCATGAATGGGGCTGAAACCCTGTCTGGCAGCCTGGTTTGGGGGTTTTGGGAAGAGCTTTGATGCAAATCCTTTCCAATCCTTTGAAAGGGCTGTGCAGCGGGCAGGATGTGGAGTCCCCCAGCCCTGCATTCAGCTCCTACGCCTCTAACCCAGGGACCTAGAGGCAAGAGATGTAAACCAGTAATCCCCAGGACAGTGATATGCTGGAGCATCCAGGGTTGCAGCTCTGAAATGTGAGCACTATAGTTACAGATATCGCCCAAAGCCACCACTCTGGTGTTGAGTGGTGATGTTCATCAGGGGAGAGCCAGGACAGGAAATTTCTTCATGGTAGTGGGAATGGAGACATAAAACCACATAAAATTAAGCCAATCAGGTAAGCACAGCCTGAGTTTTTTCAAGCACGGGCCTTCCACCCTGGCCTTTCTTAGGGCTTCACACACATTTAAACTGAAGTCTGGACCAGCTGTCCATGCTCCTGGGCATGGCAGATGGGCTGTTTGTGGCCACAGTGATGGCTGGGGGAAAGATGCCCACGGAGACACTCATCAGAGTAGCAGCCCTTGGATGTGGGCAGTCATGCTCAGGGTTATACATTTCTCACCCAAAGTGAACTCTCATGCTCGAAGCTAAGGTATGGCAGAGAAGGAATTGTTAATTGCCCTGTAAGTACTTCAATAAATGAAGCAACCATTAAAATAATGCTCACACAACATTGGGCAGCTTCCAGTAAGTGAAGCACATTAACACACTTCTGCTTAATGAACATGGTGGAATGGCTGAGGGAGGCCTTGGGACAGGGGATCTTGGTTTTTCCAGGACCAGAAGCTTTCCATGTGGAAGGGCTCTGGATTTTCAGACCCTCTGCCAGTGCTCCCAGAGAGAGGCAGATGACACAGCACCTCCATTTCAGTTCAGGTTTAGGTTCTTCTCTCGGGAGAGGTGGCTTGGGGCAGGAAGAGCTTTTTGATTGATATCATCCCTGGCTGGCAGCTCCGAAAACGTTGTTCATTAACACGAGATAACAGAGGCAGGACGGGGATCTAACATGCCAGCATTTTCCTATGACTTCCATTGGGAGATGGGTTTCAAATCATGCCTTAGGATGAAGATATCCCTTGCAGGATTTACAGCTGTGTGACACTTTCCAGATGTTATCAAGCATGCAGGGACCCCTCCACCTTAGCTGCTGCTTCCTGACCCTGCTGGGAAAGAGTGAAAAGAAGCCTCTCCTTTGTCACTTTCCCTGCTTCTGGCAGCAAAGGTATTTCTTAAGCTGCTCATTCATGTTTAATATTTTTCTAAGGAATGGTTGGTTATGTCGATATAGTGGCATCCTCATGGATTTCACGTATGTCAGCAGGGCAGGGTGAGGTACTGACAGGGCTGGCCTTGCTCTTATAGCTCCATCAGCAAAGCCCCAGGAGTTTTATACTCGCATGAGCAAAAGGAACTGGGGCAGGCTTGGGCAGGTGGCCAGATGACTGCCAAGGAAAACTCATCGGCCTAGTCCAGTATGGGCATCAGCATCTGCTGTTCCCAAAATTTCACCTTATTTATCTTATGAAGTCTGGATATGGCCATTGGAGACTTTTGCCTGCCAGAGATGGAAGAAGAGCTGTACAATGGGTGAAAAACAGCTTAGCAGGAGGATTGAACTATTACATTTCTAAGCATTTGCTAAAAAAGTTTTCTTCCCTGACTATCTAGTGCACAGAAATTAATAGGATGGTAAATCAGATCCTAATTTCTGCAAGCTGGCGGTGCTCCCCTGCACCCCCAGTGCTTTTCTTTGGCCAGATTGCCAGCTCCAGCCTCCTGGCTGTCACAGCTTTCCTGGGATGCAGAGATAGCTGCACGGTCTGCTCAGCAGCAATAAAGTCCTCCCCCCTGCAGCACTAAGCAGACCTCCCACTATTTCTCTTCCTGCCTTTAGATGAGCAGAAAGTCACCTGCCCATGTCTGCTGCTTGATTCTTAGGTGCAGCATCCGCTGCTCAATTTTAACCATGGTTTTGTACTGGGATCTTTTCAGCAGGTCATGCTAATTAAGAAATCACATCCCCACCAAACTCACTAATGCAAATACTTCTTGGTGTGCTCCATGTGCTCTCAGGACTTGCCATAACCATCCCGTCTCTCGTGGGAGGCTCAATAGGCAGCAATAGGAAGTTCCACAAAGTCTGCCCTCTGATATTAAGGACATCAACTATTGAGCAGCCCAGCAGCCCTGCCCTTTCACAAAGTCACTACCGAGAAATGACTGACACATCAGTCAAATGAAAACCTAACTTCACTTTGTCTGCATGGGGAAGGGGCTGAGATTGGGAAACAGGTTTGGTGTGGAGTTTACAGTTCCCACTAAAAAAGCCTGCATTTTAATGCCACTCTATATGTTTTTTGGCAGTGTTTCTTGGAGCCACAGCCTGGTGCAGACCACTGTGTGTGCTGTGCCTGGAATGTTTTACTGGTCTAAATAGAGCTTGTGCCCAGCCTGTTCTGGAAATGGTGCTTAAGGCCACTGATTTCAGTCTGATACAAGCTGCCCTGTTTGGAAATGGGCTTTCTTAGGGAGATAAGATAATAGGGGCTGTGGCAACACTTCCATTAGCCCCGCTGGCATCCCACCCCCTGATGTGCTGGTGTGGGGTGTCTTGCGTAGACACAGGTTTGTTCCAGGTACCAGCAGTAACTGATCTGGTCCCCACAGGAGTGGATGTACTGGGACACGGGACTGCCAAACAAAACATGGCCCTCCCCTCCTGTATCAGCCTTGTCTTAAGCAGTCATTTGTGTTAAGGATGGCCTGATTTATGATTTGGCTGAGAATAAAGCACATTTCCTTCCATAGTGATTTTATCCAGGCTTTTCAAACCACTTCATGAACTCCATTAAATCCTCAGGAAGTCTCTGGTAGTTGGATGCCTTTAAATCTCTGTTGCACCCTTGGCAGTCAGCAAACCTGACACATCCAGAGGCAGCGGGGAGTGCACAGCTAAGATCTGCAGGCAGGTGATCTTTGAGAATTTCCACTAAAGCTCCAAACCTGAAGCTTCTCTCAAGATTTTTAATGTAAGAAATCAAGCCACATTGGCACAGAGGCAGGAAGAGTATTCAGGACAAACCCCTGGAGTCCTTCCTCTCTCCGGGCATCCGTAGCACCTCTCCTTCCCCCCATCTATGTGTTGTCATGCTGCCAACCTATTGATAGCTGAAGAATCCTGAAATATTACAGGTAAAGCTTTTTCTTGCCTGCTCTGGCCACCTAAAACCACATTCTGTCCAGACAGAAGCACTGCATTTTTAAAAACAGCTCTTCCTCCTGCCATGAAATATTTAAAAGAGGAGCACCAGGGGAAACCACACAATTTTATCGAGGCAGGATGGCATAGCACTGGGAACCACGGAGAGCCTGATTTAAATAGTAATGAGAGGGCAGGGGCTCACAGAGCACAGCTTGGGTGCAGCCTCCCACTGCCCTCCTCTCTTGCTGTGGCACTCCCCACAGCATCCCCAGTGTCTCATTCCCATACTGACAGCTCCTGCGCCAGCTCTGGCAGCTGAGGTTCTGACCCAGCAGATCCCTGCACTGGAGATGGTTGGGGTGCGAAGGCAGACTGGGGTCTGTGTGTGCTCTGCGAGGCCATCCCTGTGCTGCAGATCTGGTGAACAAAATCATATTGACCTGGAAACCAAGTGCTCATCGGGACTGATGAGAACACAGTGGTGCCTGTGCACCAGCTGTGGTGGGACAGGAGTAGAACATGTAGTGGCCCTGGCCCTGACTGCCAAGGGTCACCCCTACCATTACCACCTTCTCTCCTCTGACTTATTTTGGGAGGGTGGAGGGTGGCAGAGGGAGGGTGCTGGTGAGTCTCTGCGCTTTGCAGTTGCTGTAGCAACTGTGGTGTCTCTGGTGGCCTGAACACACGTTTCCTGAAGCCATCCAGAGTGTGAGCTGGTTACTTGCAAGCAGATTATTTTTTTTTCCTCTGCTAGAAGAAAGCCCCCCCCTTGGCCCCCCCACCAGCAGCCAGAGCCCAAGAGGTGCTGCTGAAGCAGAAGCAGGGTGGTCCACGTGATGATCTGGTGGGATGCTGCTACATACTCACACTCTTGGGCAATCTTCTGCATATGAGTCAAAGACTCAGCACCTCCTCCAGACCCTCTGCTGCTCCCCCTCGGCTCCTTGGCAAGGACGACCTGCCTTTCCCTAATCCAGTCGCAAAGGCGGGGTGAGTTGCTGCAGCCACCCAGGCCCCTCCCGGGGGCAGCTCAGACCTGAATTAATTTCCACACGAATTAGAGCATCTGCTTTGGCAGGGAGGAATCAGTCTTGATCAAAACATTTGCAGCAGCGGAGGATCAGCACAAGCTCTGCTAAGTTACTTCCCTGATAATGACCTTTAAATAATAGAGACTTTTCCAGAGGCTAGATTCAGTGGGTGCCCATCTTGTAGGACTTCACCTCCTAAATCCTGCTACTCTCCTATTTCCATCGCCTTTGTATGTCACAAGCTTTGATCCATTCTCCCTTCCTTTTCTCCTGAGAAACCAGAGAGACAGAGCTTCTTGAGCCAGTCCTGAAATGCGCTAGTGCCTCTTCTCTGAGCCTCAGTGACTCAGCCATCACACTGGCATTTGACCTCGAAGCACCTTGCTCCAGACTACCACCCTTCTACCAGGACCATCCTCTGGACACATGCCACTGCAGCACCCACATCCATTTGGAGCCCATCGACCTGGTTTAGGATCCACCCTGTGTGTGTGATTGGTCTCTTTTTATCTCCAGAAATGTGATTTTATGTTCAGTTCAAGGAAAGTATCTCTTGCTGGCCTCTGTCCAACACACCTAGCAGTTCACATCAGCCAATAAATACACAGAAGCACAAAGCAAACACAGTTTAGTGCTAAGGCTTCATCATTGGTCGCTATCCATGTCTCTGTGTTGCATCTGTTCTCATTTCTTTTGCAGATTTAAGCCCCAGCCCTGCTCAAGTGCAGAGACCTGCCCCACCTTTCCAGAAGGCCATGAGCTCTGATTCAGAGTTTTCACTACCTGCCTTTGGGATGGCTCCAGTGGCTGCCAGGGAGGGCAGGAATTGCAAGAGGATTTGTTCTTCATGAGATGGGGAGGCAGAAAGGAAGTGGGTTGCTCCCACCTTTCCCATCTTGAGAGTCCACCTGTTAAGAATTTCCTGTTGGGAACTAAATCTTTCTTCCTCAGGTGGTCACCTTCACCATGAGGCAAGAGATGGCAATGCTCAGGCAGGGGCTCTTGTCACCCAAAATATTTTTATTTCACCCCAGTCATTGCTTGATGTGCTGTTTCTTAGCTGGCATTTTCAGGGCTGCAGCTGGAGATTTACGTTCCCTGGGAAGTTTTCTTGAAGAACAGGTTGGCCAGTTGGGGAATGTTTCACTGCTATTTTCAGCCTGGGACGTTTTCCCTTTTTTTCTTCAAAGTACAACAAAAAAAACTGTCAACAAGTCACAAAAGAGTGATCTCAGTCTAAAATGAGAGCCCTGGCATGGGAGGCTATTTGACTCAGAAGCCACTTCCCATCTTTGGAGACTTGAAGTATGTTCCACTTCGTCATCCCAAAGGTCTTTAAACACTTATAAAAACAGAGTTTATTTATCCGCAGTCAGAACAGCCTATCTATTATCTTGAAGGCTGAATTCAGAAAGTTTCTTCAGAAATTTATTGGTTTCATTCCTACCAGTCTGAACAGTTTTCCACAGAGTCTGTCAAAATACAAATGTCTCAATTCCAACTTCCTTCAGTCTTTAGCAAGACATCACATTAATTGTGTTAAAAAAGCACTGTTATTAGTTACTGAGAAAGCAGGAGTCTGGCAGCTCTTCTTGACCACTAGCTATTCACTTTTGTGAAGCCTCCTTTAACAGTGGTTTGATCCAGCACAGTGGTTTTCTCTATCAGCAAACTCAGCAGCGCCTGGAGCCTAAGGGACCAGCTCCAGGCAAGGATTATTGGCTTCAGGTCTCAGGAGCTCCTACTGCTCCCTGGGCAAAGCCTCTCTGCCCCTCTCGAGGCTTTTCACATCCCTGCTGTTGGAAAAAATGGAGTGGTGGAAGCTCATGGTCAGCCTGAGGTGAGGGAGATCCATAAGAGCAGGCATAAATATGTATGGAATGGGGTAATTTCATCCACATCTCTGATGCTTTCAGGAGAACTCAGAGAACCATCTAACAACTTGTAGTTTTGATTTAGTCTCATTTTGCACAGGGCTGTTTCAGCTAACAGCTCAGCCTGGTGATAATATGGCATCTACTTCACAAGGGAAATGTGGTAATGAAAAAAGCCAGCAATTTCCAGTTCTCCAAGGGGCAAAGAAATTTTCCCCCTGCATCAGATCTCTGTGGGATGCGCTGGGGTCAATCCTGCCAACATTCAGTCATTCTGGAGAGGCGTGGGCAGCAAGAAACCCAAACTTTCCCACCTAGCCTTCTGGCTTCCTATAGTCAACACCAGAGCACATGGAGCAGGACACCCACTTCTTGTGTCTCAATGCCTCAGACAGCTGCAGGACACACGCAACACCCTGTGATACCAGCACCACAGCAAAGTACAAACAGGTCATTAGCATTTAACAGAAAAACTCATCCCTACTACTCAGTGCCAACACACATATGCACAGAACTTATATGGAAGAAGCCAATACTCTCATAACCGAGATGCTAATGCTGAAAGACTGAGCAGGTTTCTCTTACCTGCCACAGCTTGGCTCTGGGGAGCTTTTTAAAAGTAAATAAATTGGGACTTACTTGAAAAAGCTGGTGAATCAGAACCTAGAGATTTCTGGAAGCAGCTATGAAGGAGCTCAAGTGAGGGGTCTGGTTGTAAGATCCGTCCTCTTGTCCCATGGCTGGGTACATTAGCATTAATGTTGCAAGGCTGTCAGGATTGCACTCATCCATCTCCACAACCACCCCTGTAAGCATGCTCACACTCTCATCTTCCAGCTAGGCATGTGCAGATGCTCCATGCACAAGGATGGCCAGGATAAAGCAGAAGTGAGAGCCCAGTATATGCTGGGAGCAAAGATGTTCCTGAAGAAATTGTTTGTTGCATGTTTGGAGGGATCCACCTGTCAACAGAAACACAGAGAAATGAATTTTCAGACAAAAGGAAAAATTGTGCCACCTGAAAAGAGCAGCCTAGCTGTTGTCACAATCTTCTTTATTCCACCATCAGTTTTATTTTCCAAATAAAATACATTCTCTCAGATTTGAGCATGGGTATCTGATACTCAAACCTTACAGCTACCGATGTCATGAAGGAGCTGACAATATTGGAAAAATGCCTTTGCAACTTCCCTTGCTGTCAGAGCGCCCTGGAGGATCTGGAGGCCTCTTACCTACAGCAGTGCAAAGGACCAAGTCCATAGTGCAACGAACATCAGGAAGTGTCTTCATTCAGCACAGGCTCTTCATCTTTTTAGGACTTCATTCAAAATATTAGACTAGAGGTGTGGTTAAGCAAGGTCTGGTCACAGCTTCTTCACAGGACATGGTTCCTGCACAGAAGTGCAAGCACCAGTACAAATGTGTGCTGGAGGAGACCTCATTGCCTATAATTTAGTTCAATTTTGCTTGCAAGCACTGGCCTAATCATGATTGCTGGAGGCCAGATGGAGCAATGTGTTGAGTACCAGGACCTGATGAACTCACATGTGCTGGTTTTACACCTGTGTTGTTCACCCATCTCATAAGAGCCAGCTCTGACTTCTGGCTGGCTGAAGAGGAGAATCAGGCCTTTCCATTATTTAGCCCTTGGACATGTCCACATCCAGCCTGAAAAACAGCCCCATCACATGTCCTTTGTGCAGCTGGGGAGAGCCTCAATTACACAGCAGTGGCCACCAGTCCCACTGTTTACAGGAAGCACCGGCACAGAGCATGGAATTAGAAAGACCACAAGGAAGTGAGGGATTATTTACTGGAGATTAAAGGACATGGAAAAACCACAGGACAAATCAGTGGGGCCTAAGCAATGGTTGCTGCTATTTCTGTCTTCCAGCTGTTGGCATTCATATTGGTCCTGTTGAGACAGGAGAATCTGGGAAGAATTCAGCAAGATGGGTGGTTGCTCTGTTTTTAGACCAGTAAAACATGACACAGAACAGGCCCTAAACCCACTGGAGGGACAGGAGGGATGTCTGCTCTACTCTTTCCCTTCCTCGGCAATTCCTGTGAGTCTTCCTTCTCCCTGGGTGTGATTCCCACTTTTGGACTGTGTCTCTAAGCCGAGCAGCTCCATCTAGACCAGCCTGCCAGCAAGGCCACGGAGACGTGCCCATTGGTTAACCCAGGTTACCCAAGATTATGCATCCCCTCAAACCTGGAAAGAAGTGGGATGGGGATTGAGGTCTGACATCTCAAGAACTTAAACACAGATGCAGTGCCAATGGGAGCTGGTGTTTCTTGCAATATCCATGGAAAGGAGGAAAACTACCAAGCAAAGTCTGATCCTGATCCTCCAATCCAGTCTAGCCCAGTCCCTCTCACTTCCATTTCTTCTCCAGGCTGCTGTGTTTATTTTAAGTACCCACAACCTCCTTTTCTCCTAGAAAGTTCAAACTCATCAGCACAGTCTCTGGTGGGAAGCAATGCAGGCAGAGCTAGCAGCCAAGCAGAGACATCTTACAAGTGACAAGATACCTTTGTTTTAAGTGCCCTAGTCTGAGTGCCCATGAGTTCATCTACTTTTAGGTGAGGTCTGCTTTTCAGCTAAGATGGGCCACAAAGATTTCAGTGGTTGCTCACAAGCTCTGAAATTTGGGCTGTAACTGGATCAGGTCTCATGTCAGTGTGTGCCCACCTTTGTCTGCAGCTGCAGATACAAAACTGCTGCTCCTGTGGCTCTCCAGGATGGCCATGTACTCAACTACACTTTTCTCAGAACATCCCACAAGATTTTTCCAAAGCTTGGGTATCCTTTCCCTAGCATTTTGCTCCTGGAAGGTAAAGCTGTGTGCCATGCTGCCATTCTTGTCCCACAGCCACTCTGGAGATATTGCCTTCACTGGTCTCCTATCACTGTCAGGGACATTTTGGGTAGCACCCAAACTCCTCCACCAAGCCCTTCCCCAGGGAGTCAGGTGATTCATTTGCTACCTTGCTTTCCAAAGGCATAGATGTCGCTTTGCTATCTTCCCCCTTGGCCTCTGTTGCATCTCAGTGCCACACAATGTCAGGTCACTGCCACATGCAAAGTGAAAATATCTGCCATCCATCCCCACCATTCAGGCAAATCGAGCCCTCTCCTCCCCCCAAAACCAGCATCTCCAGCAGCACCGTGGCCCTTTGCACTCTGTGCTGGGTGGTGATTCAGCCCTGATTCAATGGGAAGGTGTCCATGGACTGAAGCCCCAGCCCTGTTCCTTGCATGGTCCGCGGTTAACGTGATCCTGCTAGAAATTACAGAGCTGTGGCAAAGGCAGTGGGAGTAAGTCTTCCCTTGGTGAGGAGGAGCCCACAAGAGGCTCCCAGTGACATTCCTGCCTTCTCCCTCACTCTGCATACAGTCTGAATGAACACAAATGGCACATTGCCTTCATGTTTGACCCAGAGCAGTGCTAGGTTGCTGGTGCCATACTGCAGGCTCCGTCTGGAGAGCAAACAGTAGCTCTGTAGACAATTTTGTTTGTTTGTTTTCTCGTTTTGTTATCCCTACAACAGAGAGAAAGAATGAATGAGCTTATTTTACAGCCTCGGAGGAATACCCAGACATTGTTATCTTGATACGTGCTACAAAAAGTGATGGCTAACAAAATAAAAGCTTATTCTTTCCTGAATGGGTTGGCTGGAAAATAACCACCACAGCAAAAACCCTTCCATGGGCCAGCAGCAGCATTTCCATCAGCTACATGGCTGATCCACAACTCAGTGACTTCAAGAGCAGGACCTGACCTGCTGCATGTAACAAAAAGGAAGTGAAGATCTGGGTTTACAGAATTTCTGAGAGGTCTGAAGAGCACTACAGACCCAGCCATCCCTCCTCTCTCAGGTGCCATGCAGCACCATATCCCCATCCTGGGCTCACAACAGGCAGAGGGAAGGCAACACCAACCCTCTTGCAGACACTAACATAGAAACTTTCCAGAATTTTTTCTTCTTCTTCCAATTCTCTACATCTAGAAAATGTTGTCACAGGCTAAGGCTCGGGCACCTGCAATAAGTATCTCAGAGCTGATGGGACACTGCGGGTGACAACCTCTGCTTCAGAGAACCAGTGTTGCCAATAAGTGGGTTGAATGGCACTTTCTCCCTTTGGAGTGGAGAACTAAGAGACAGAGAATGCAGAGAAAATAGCCATGCCACATCTGCTCAGTTAATTAACTCAATTAATTTTAACCAGGACCTCTTGAATTATTTCACTGCAGCTGCCTCTTCTGGTAGAGCCGGGCGCCGTTACCTCCACAGCCTTCTCTGCAGCAGTAACCTGGCTCCAGAGCCATATTTCTTTTCCCTCAATGTGTCACTTGCTTCTGCCACCAATCCACGTAATTCTCCCTAATGCTGAAGTGGTAAAATCAACCTTAGGAGCTCAATTTGTGAAAGGTGATAGCGAATTTAGAGTCTGTGGCAGTCTTGTGACACATGAAGGGAAAAAAAAAATAAAACCCAATCCCATTAATAGAATAAATCTTTGATAATTTCACCCAAACTTCCTAGTCAAACCAGTGCTTTTTGATGGATTAAAGAAAAGCAGGAAACACTAGTGAATACACTCCTTCCCTGTCACAGCTGCAATTCTGCTTTCAAACACATCTGACTTAGGAGACTGGCTTGGGTTTATATGGCTGCATCCTACTTTTTTCTGCTTTATTTGGTGCTCAAAAGGGCTGCAAAAAGGAGCTGCATCGGAAGCCCAGTGAAGCTTAGCCATTGCTTCCCTCCATCCTCCTGCCCTGCGTACACAGACATCCCTGGAGCAGTGATGGACAGGACAGAGGTGGCTGAGATGGAGTCTGGTGTCCTTCCTATTGCTAATGTGTCCATCAGTGGGGACATTAATTTAAGGAATAGTGACTTTAAATCTACAGAATTGGGAAATCAGCCCCTTTATAAATATCAGGAGACAGCAAAATGGGCCCCAGGAAATTTTATCAGCTGTGGCTCCAACCCATGGTCTGTTGGAGAACTGAAGCCCCATGGAGCAAATCTCATCTTTTATTCAAGGCAGCTGCACACCTGTTCATGGCTGTGTAGTACCCTTAAGAGCAAAACCATTGACCAACATCTTCAAGGGGTTAATGTCTGAACAAATTACAGTGAGAAACAAAATGGGGATTTTGCTTTAACTTCAAATTATATATATTTTTTAGACTATTAAACAGACAAAGCTCTTAAGCTGTGCTCCACAGTCCAGCAAGAGCCTTCTGCCTGTGCTGGTGCAGCCGTCGGCCATGCTTCACTATCCAGGGAGGGGGTGAGTGGAGGAGGAGGGGGAGAGGGGTGGTGCAGAGGGAACACATCCTGACCTGGTACTTGATGGATTCCTGTGCACTGAGCGGGAAGCAGTGGGCTGCTGTGGGAGCCTCATTGCGTAGAGGCGCAGGCAGGGGACTGGCTTGGTGACAGCAAGTCTGCTCTGTCGCAGATCAAATGGCTTAATAGAAACTGGATCCAACTGGCCCAGCCTTGTGGGTTTTGATTTAAAGTGCAGTTATAAGGTGTGATTACAGGAGGGGGATGCTGTTCCAAGAGCTCAGATGTGGAGCAANAAAAAATCCTTCCTCTAAATCTACACATATTTTTCCATCATTAACTGTTTATCTGCCACTGCCAGATCCCTGAGGAAATCCTGGGCCATCTGAGGACACATTTGGTGCTGCTGCTTAAGTCTGAGGGCTGTAAAAGGTCTGTCAGTGCCGCAGAGGAATTTGGCCACGGAAGTACTAACATTTATGGGTTGGGTATGAATAACAACTACAGCAGAGCTTCATAGGGATCTTTCCTGCCACTGCACTCGAGAGTAAAGGAAGCGGATGACCTCCCTGAAGCCCTTGCACCGGCCAGCAATGGCTGGAGCAGGGGCTGTGTTTTGGCTGCCTTCTTTCTGGGTTACTCCTATAGAGTGGAGAAGGAGGCAGGGCTTTTCTGGAAGTGGTTGAAGGAGGTCTCTTATTCCTGTCTCCAATTAGCTGCCCAGAACTCAATAGTTAATTTGGCAAATGGAGACCTTTGGAGATGTTAACACAGTTCAAACCTTCAGCCCATATGGATAAAATCGCAATTCACTAAAATTGCTGGTTCTTTATCTTCCTGAGGCATCATCACATAGTTAATTTCAAGCTTTCCAGTAAGCTGTAATATATATTTTAACCTAAGAGCTCTTTTGCATGACACTGAAATAGGTCCCAGTCTATATACATCTCTTGCCAAGACAAATGTACGGTTCAGCAGCAGTAAAGAGGATATAAAAGACTCCCATGTTATAAATGTAGGAGGCAGAGGATATTTTAGCATGGCAGTGGTTACACTTTTGGCAGCTTTGCTATAATAAACTTTGTTTTCAGAACCTTAAAATATTCCCTTTGCAGTGAAGACTGAAATAATTGCTTTCAGTGGAGGTGTCTCAGGGGTTGGGCCTGGTGAATGGAGCTTAGGAATGTGAGGGAACTCAAAGCAGATGGAGTTAATATCACCCTACATTTAAACAGGGTACTTCCTCACAAAATACAAATATTTAGAAATGCCATCAGGTCCTGGCAGGACTATTTCCATGAATGCAGATAAGCACTTGTGAAGTACCTACATGCAGTGTGCTGAAGCCCAGGTCTGCTTCAGGAGCTGGGGGCAAGGGAAAGAAGCTGAGCAGGCAAGTCAAAAACAAAAAATATGAGGAAAAAGGGATGTAAGACACCAACCTTGTGCAGGAAAAGTCTCTGGACACCTCCACTGTCTTACCATGTGATGAAGATCTCAAGTCACCTACCAGGATGACACCACCAGCTGCCTGTCTGGACCTCAGATGTTACTGCCCTGAGGCAGACGGACTGCATCTACAGCTGGCAGGTGGGTGTTGCCTTCTGGGTGTCTCCTAAGACATTCTGGACTCTAATGGTCTACTCAGGCACCGAGTTACCTGTGGAGAAAATTAGCATGGAAGACTCATACCTTAGTGCAATCTGGGATGACAAGGGTAGCTATGAAACTGTGATTCACGCCACTCTTTGAGCAGAAAAGGAGAGTTTGTCTCATGCAACAAGAGAGGGCATAAGGAAGATTGCTTTAAAACTTTAGGATAGGTTTTCCAGACTCTTAGAGCCTCAGCTGAACCAGAGGCAGAGCAGAGAAGAGCAGGAGAGAGGTGGCTTATTACTGTCTCCTGTCCCCTGCACCCCCAAGTGACATTTCCCAAGGTCCAAGATGCAGTAGGAGAGGGAATTATTTGTGTCCATTCACAACAGTTTGAACCACCAGTTTCTTGCATAAGCAATATCCAAGAGTTCAGATGGACCAGGTTTCAATAGCAAAGCAAGCATGAATCCATGCTCTGCACAAGAAAATGCCGGGAAATGGGCAAATGTTGACCTAGCCCAGATTATGTGCTTAGTGTCATGCCCAAGGGGAGCTCTGGTACGTGGGTCCAGCAGGACCTCCCTGTGTCAGGTGCACTTTAAACACTTAGAGATATCTGTGGGCATAGAGGGCCAAGCTTAATAATGGGGTAAATAACTAAACAATGCTGGTTTGCAATGATTTATGTATGCGTACAGCCCCAGAAGTTCAACCCAGCTAGGCACAGTTTCTAAACCAGTAAGAAAAAAGCCTTCTTATCATCAAGCCTCCTTAGAAAAGCTCATTGCTGCTTGTGCTGAACTTGGATGGGGTCTTGGTGTGGAGGATTTTAAGAGCATGTGATGGCATTATAGTTTTATGCTAATCTGTCCTCATTGTGCGCTATTAAAACTAAATAAAAATCATGGCTTCCTAATCCACAGGTTACTAACTGTGGGAAAAAACTGTTTGTCACAGCCTTAGCAAGCGCTTAAAAGTGTCACACTTTTGTATTTATTTATTAGCAGCTGAATGTATAAACACATTGTTACTAATCTGGATTGCAAAACCCACGCAGCTCCTCTTGCAGGATGAAACCCTCATGTCTTCAGAAGAAACTGCACAAAGCAAGGCTGCAGTTGTAGGGCTGTGCAAGAAATGACCTGACCCCTTTGGTGCACGAACAACTGCTGGGGGGGTTGGTAGTTCCTCACCAATAAATGTTATTGCCTGTGGCAGGTTTGTTTGGGATTACTAGAAAATAAAAGACAAAGAAAGAAGTTATTTTGATAGTAGATCAAATATCAAAGGAATAAAAATAACCAGGTACTTTTGCAACCTTCAGGCTGAGCCCTCTACTGTGAAGCCAGGTGTGTATTCCTGCCTGGGGTGAAACTCCCCCCTGTTCAAAGACATGACAAAGCATGACAACACTAGGGTTCTGATCTCCACAGATGCACAAAGCCCAGGAGAAGGTCTCTATTTCAAGCTTCAGAGAAGCATTTTCATCTGTTTTCCCCTCTCTAACCAGCAAGGCTTTTCCCAAGGGGAAATCCCACACAGACCAAGGAATGCTTCCTCCTCTCGTCTTTGCAGCACAGCACCAGGAACCAAATGACCTCCTAGACACGAGCATGAACAAGACAGTGTGTGTCTTCCACCAGGGCTGCAAGTCCTTCTGCAGGGACACTTCTGTCCTCTATACACACAGCAAGAGGGTCCTGCACCCTCTAAGGGAGAATGCATTGGCTGACATTTTGGCAACCAGTGAATAAAGATAATCTAGTCCTTGAAATAAAACTAACCCCAGTCTCTGTGTCACTGCACAAACTTTACTTTGAATACCTGTCACACTGAGAAATTACCTGGGTTTAGCCTCCCCTGATCCTTCTGTCCCAAGGTTGGGGCACCAACCACCCACTCCTAACTAGCTTAATGGGTACCTCAGCAGCAGAAATCACCTCAAGTTACCTTGGCCATGGAGCACAGCGGATCCTTCCACAATAAAACAGCATGGCAGGAATTATCCCAATCCATAATTGCTCTTAGTAGACAATAAACCAGCTCATGCTGGTGGAAGTAGCCACTCAGAGGTAATAAACCAGTGAGTAACAATAATGGCAGCAGATACTTGATAAAAAGCAGGGAACAAAAGAGAAAGCTTTCTCCATTATACAAAGAACGGATGTTTTCTGTTTGCTTCCTTTGGTTCAGAAATGCATTTAGCTTTCTGAAGAGTGATGGCGTATAGCTCACCCACATGTAAAGCAAAAGTGGGTTTCAGGCAGGGGAAAGAAAATATCATTTTTCAGTAGTGAGATCACGGGCAGGAATATTAGCTTTCTCTTTTTAATCTTTCTTAGATTTCTACCCAGCCACTATCCAGGCATTTTATTTTCTTCAAGAAGAACAGCTGCATATTGGTGGGGAAAAAAACCCCAAACCTGCTCTGGGGTGGTTAAAAAAGGTCATTGAAATACAGACATGCTTGTTCCCGCCACCCTGTGAGTGCCCAAAATGGGGTCATGGGAGCATAAGCCACACTCATATGAGGAAAATCCCTAAAACCAGGGGCTTGAGTGTAGCTCCTGCACCTTCACGTGGCTTGTGATCCCCTGATACCCAAGCTGCTCACACCAGGAGTCCGGCCCCTTGCTGTGTTACCTCTGGCCTGTCGCTCCACTTCCTTGGCCCAAGCCTGGAGTTCACACAGGGCTATTGCCTGCCAGTCCCTGCTGAATCAGTCTCTGAGAGCAAGATGCCAGGCAGAGGTAAAAAAAGAAGTCACCCCTTGCTCCTCAAGTACCACAAAGGGCACTAGAATGGTGAGGGTGGGTGGATGGTAACACAGCCCAAGGAAGTTTATTCTTATGGCTTTGACTTAGCACCAAGTGCCTGGCACCAGCACTCCAGCAATGCCCATTTCAAGCGTAGCTCCCTCTTACTTCCCCAGCGATGCCACCCACCACCAAGCCACTCCCTCTGCCCCAGGCAGGCTGCTATGGGCACAGGCATGGGAGCCTCGAGGGGGATCCCACAAAGAGGACAGGAGCTGGATGATATGGAAATCACAACAAAGAGAAATCATCAAAATGAGAGATGGAACAGCAAAACCCAGGGGGGATTTGCATGGGGTTTAAAGACCCAAGTGTCAGCGGGGCACGATACAACCCCGCTCCAGCTGTACCGAGCTTTGCCCTGAAAAATAAACAAGGCTGCAGACAGCCATCTGCAGTAAAGAGTATACCAGGGGAAGGCTCCGCAGGACTGCAGAGGCTAAGCACTGCTCATTAAAGTGACAGGGAAATGTGAATGAAGCAGATGAATGGATGAAGAAATGAATGGAGGGAAGAGGAAGTGAATGAATATTGCATTGACTTGGTGCCTTTCATCCTGGGATGGCAGAGCTGTGCAGCAGAGCTGATGGGCAGGAACTGCGTCGGTACTCCCTGGAGAAACCCCCAGTCAAAACAAATCAGATTATTTCCTGTTGACAGAGCGTGCCAGGAGGAGGTGAACAGGGAGATATGGCGTATTAATTGAAGCATGAGGCTTTCCCCAAATAAAATCCCTCCGACTCCTCCTTAATCAATGTGACAGATCATTGCTTTTTGAGTTGATCTTGTTCTTGCTATTCCAGACACCGTGTGATTTCCATGGCAACGACATCCCAGCCGTTCCAGCCCTTTTCCTAACCTCTGTCATCTGCTGTCAAGTCACACCGGTGCATAACCAGGAAAGATGAGCAGCAGGGACACAAAGATGCCTTTTGGTGTTGGGGAGCAGTTAAAGCCCCTCTTTTCTGCCCCTGTTCAGCCCAATGGTGCAAGCCCCTGGACACCTCTCACAGCCAAGTGCAGCACAGGGCTCGCAGGCAGCTGTTGGGGAGAATGTGGAAATGAAAAATAATTTTCTGGAGGTTTTATTGTGCTGTTCTGAAGCACAATCAGCTAAATCCTCTGGCCAGTCTGACTGCAACTGGGATTCAGGGTGGTTTTTTAACTGGGGGCAATGGGAGGAAGACAGATGCTGCTGCTGCCTTGGTAATGCAGCACGGGGTTGGGACTGAACCCAGATACCTTGGAGGGGAAGGGGAGCCCAGCTTCACTTCTGGCTTGAAGAAAAAAGTGCACTCTCTTCTTTTCTACCTTGTGAAGGAAAAACTAGCCTTGGATGTGATCCTGAGCCTTGAGCATTGCAGGTTTGCAGGCAACCTGCTGCCACGAGCAGCACACACAGACCAGGGGAGCACCCAACCCTACTCAAACATGGTGCCACCAATCGTGCCAGTTTGATCCTAATTGGCCAAATGGACTTGGGGTGGTGTTGTCCCTGCAACATCATTTAGTCACTCCTCTAGCAGCCAGCCCCTCATGCCTGCAGTACTGTTGAGTGTGCCAGTACAAGCCATTTTGCAGGAGTTTAGTAGGATATTTGAGGGCAGATGCAAAGCTGAGCTGACTTCAAGAGCCCAAAGCCTACTGTGTGTGGGTTTGGGTACACAAGACACTACTGGCCTGAATAAGCCAGTGCTGCAAACCTTGCTCACATAGTAACTGCCTTCACTGCTGGCAGGAACTGGAAGCAAATTGGGGTTCTTTTCCTCTTTCACTTATCCTGCTCCCTCCAGCAAGTAGCCTCCCCTCTGGAAGGCCAAGGAGAATTTCAGGTGGCTGAGTGCTACTGTAGGAGCCAGAGCCCAGATAGTCAGAGTATCTCTCACTCTGCTGCCAGGAAGGGTCTGAGGCACGGCGTGTAGGAATGACCAGGCATCACACCTCACCCAAGCTCACAGGTAAAGCACTTTGTCCCTTCTTCAATTATATCACCCTTTTGATTCAAACACAGGTGTCACCCCAGTGCAACATGTTTTTTTTCCTGACAGATGTTTGCAGCCCTGCGTCTGCAGCAGCCTGCATTCTTCATAAGCTGCACTGAATTTCATGGCAACACTGCAGATTTATTGCCCCATAATAAATGCTACCGCTGTACTGGATTAAGTGCACCTAGTATCTTGTCCAAATAATAGTGAGCTCCAAATGTAGGGCACCAAGCCTGCTTACCTGTCTGCCCACAGGGACTTTGGCCGCTGGGTTTGGCAGCTGCAGGACTGGGCCCACACTAGGGGATTCACTTGCAGACTGGGCCAGCCAACAGCTTTCTTGAGCAAGGCTGGTTGCTCAAAAACTCTGTGCTCAACTTTTTATGGTTGCTTAAATAAAGACTATTGCTTTAGCTGCCCTTCACACCAGGACAAAAGAGATGTTATATCCTGCCATAACTCATGCTGAATTGCTTTGCCTGACTGTTACTGCTCTGGACTCAGGGACCAGAGGCTCTTGGTTGAATTTTGGACAGCTCATTAGCCCTGCACTGTGAAGCAGCTTGTTGGATTTGGGGTAGCACCCATGCTCACACCATGGTGACTTCCCCGTGTACTTCAAGACAAACTGCACCATGAAGTATCCCATCTAGGGCAGCCAGAGCCAGGACATCTTTGGTACTCATGGGTCTAAGAAAGGACAAAGTTTTAAGAAGGGAAAGGAATGTATTTCTGTAATGCTGTCAGCTACCCTGCAGGAGCCACTTGACATCAATGCAAGGCACAGCAGTGAACTCAGATATATTCAGACAACTTTATCAAAAGCAGAGGTTTAAAATAAATAACATGGTAAAACCTGGATTGAACAAGCCATCGTGTAATTAAAATAGGGGAAAAAAGTTGTAAGGCATAGGGTTTATAGAGTTATAGACTCTATAGGGAGGTAGGATTGTAGCCCAGATCAGGAGTTAACCCCTTTGCTAGCTCTGCAAAGTAGTGCGAGTGACTCTGGTACCATCCAGCCTGGAGAGCTTTTCAAGAGGGCCAGCTGCACAAAACACTGGGTAATGCTCTTGGGCTCTGCCAGCAGGACCAGGGCAGAGTGGCTACTTTTCAGCTTAACTCCCCCTGAGAAGCTTAGACAGCCAGCCCAGGCTGTGTGGAGCTGGAGTGCTGCTCCCTCCACCCACACAGACACCATTTCGGAGAGAGGAAGAGGGGAATAAANCAAATTGAGACTTACCTCTGTGTTTTTGCCTGCCACCCCCGTCAGTCCCCTTCAGCCTAATCATTCTCTTCCTCTTCAATCAAGGCCAATTTGCAAGAGGAGCAGCTCCCAGTGCCTGAGTGCAAAAGCCTTTAATTACTGTCATCTGGGAGGCTGTGCCAGGCTCCCCTCTGGCGCCTTTTCATACTTTTCGGAAGACAGTGCTCCAGGGCTTGAAGCCCCTAACATGCCATTTGTCAGGCTTTATTTTAAATAAATGCTCTCTGCCTACTAGGAGGCTGAGGAGAAAGCTTCTGGGTGTCCATCTGTGCTTCTGCTGCATTGACATGACAATCGCATCCAGGCAGCGAGATGATTTCGGCTGTCTTGACTGGGTACCAGCCTGGCAGTGGTCTCCTGCACTCAGCAGCTCACTACCAACAAAGCCCAAGAACTGCATTGCTCTGCCTCCTTGCTGTTTCTCACATTTCTCTTGACTGGGCTCAAAACAGGCATTAAACTGGGAATGAAGGTGAATAAATAAATATAAATGGGGTCAGAAAGGGACAAGGAAAATTTGGGGAGACCAGGCTGACTGTTAAATGAAGTGGCCCCAAAGCATCCTCACCTGCACAAGTCCCCAGGCCTGCATCCCTGGGACCACACTCCCAATTGGAATCACAGAATCACAGAATCACAGAAT
>VWZY01001724.1:31523-84297 GCA_013399075.1 Chloroceryle aenea
AGAAGTTCTTCCTCATGTTGAGGTGGAACTTCCTGTACTTGAGCTTGAATCACAAGGCACAAGTGAAAAGAGGTTGTCCCTACCTTCTTGCTGCCCAGCCTTCATGTATTTATAGACATTAATTGGATCCCCTCTCAGTCTTCTCTTCTCCAGACTAAAAAGCCCTAGGTCTCTCAGCCTTTCCTCGTAAGGCGTATTCCCTACGTACAGCATGGGTTTGGGGATCAGTCAGGGTTTTTTCTTCTATCCTGCATAAGAAATCATGAACACAGAACCTGCATAAACCAAACTGGCACAACCCAGCAAGCAGGGATGAGAAACCACCTTGCTGCAGCTGCCCTGCCACGCTGCAGGCAGGATGTGGGGAATGGATGGCCCGTTGGGGCAAGCCAGTATGAGTTGCCTTAAACACAGCCTGAGTTGACACTTGGGGGTCTGCCAATCCAGTGAGCTTGGGCTCAGCACACACTGAGATACACTGGAAAGGATGCCAAAAAGTTTCCAGATGTCCTGGACCAGCACCTATGGGACACACTCTATGAATTATACCCACCAGAGACATCCTTCTAACATTTCATCTTTGAAGCATTGCCTGTGGCAGAGAAAAGCTGCAGAGGAGGATTTCTGGAGAGCCTCTGCCAGTGGGTGGCACTGCAAAACCACCAGTATGGAGGAAACATCAGAGCAAGGACCTGGGGGTGGAACAGCAGCACAGCACTGCACAGACACGTGCTGTGCATCTCTGGCTGGACAGCTGGAGGGATCGGATACAAGCATCATGGGGATGCCGCAGCCTGGTTGGCAGGAGGAAAGCCGATGGGAAAGGGATGGGTGCAGCTGGAGGTGAGGAGGCATCAGAAAGGGGTTTAAAAGCCCTGCGGTGGTGTAGGCCAGCAGCAGTGTGCCTTCCACAGGCGCTGCAGGGTCAGCCCAGAGAGCAGGAGTGCAAATCCATCCATGCCCACACGGGACAGAGCCAACTCATGTACACATAATTAAGAGGTCACAGGTAGAAGCAGGTCATCAGCTTCACCTCCTATCCTACTGTAACATTCTCTCTGCAGCTAAAAATCATGTAATGTGTCACCACAAAATATATGGTCTCACCTCTGGGGCTCCTGCCCCCTACCTGTAACCCGGTGAAGAACAAAGTGAGTGTGGTGGATGTCAGAGCTTTTTGGCCATCTTGCCTTTAGACACAAGACCCCTGGAAGCACCACAGCCACCGAAGATGTGCACCAGCCAGCCTGACCTAGGGGACTAGGCGTCTGAGGGGAAAGCATGCTGCACCACACTTACATCACCTCCTAGCCAAATGGGAAGTAAAGATCCTGGGGTGAACCTGATGAGTGGTAAAGCAGACACTAATCTGGAGGCAGACCTGGTCTGAGAGTCTAATGTTCAGGTCAAGAGTCCAGCTCCAGTGCCACATACTCCTCCTGACACAGATATCACCTTCCTTTGCACTGCATCTACGCTTGATGTCCCATCCCCAGCATTTTAGTGTTGCCTTGATAAGTTAATTCCCAGGTCTCCAATCAGATTTTACATACCTTTCCACCTAAAAATGCTCTGACCCCATCCAAGGGATAAACACATAGTTGTTCTTCCTTTTTCCAACAGAGAGTGAACAAAGAAGCATCTTCTGCCTCTCTTCCCATTATGTTCCAACAGCATCTGGGACAAAGCATTAGAGGAATGGTGTTACATAGCCCCAGTCTGACTCCAGGACCACAATGTTTTGTGCTGTGGGTGCAGTGGATGCCTTAAAAGAAGACAGAGAAACAGGGAGAGGAAAACATGAAAGAAAAAAGCACCTCTCTTGGGCTATGCAAAGGGAATTTGGCTCTGAAGGGCTGTAATGGCTTCCCAGCAGTGGCTGCACAGTCTGACAGCCTCTGCCTCTGTTGGAAGAGCCACTGTTTCCCTACGCAGCATCTGTGCAGCTACCTCTGCTAATGGGTATTTTCTCTGGCAGGAGCAAGGGCTTCATCCAGCAGACTGTAGGCTGGCAGGAGACATGGGATTGCAGCCTCAAAAGCAATTTCCTCCCATATCAGAGGATTTAAAGATGCAGCACCAGGGCTTCCTCTAGCATCTTCCTTCTTCAGGGAACATGCTGACTAGCATGGTAGAGGTGGCTGCAAAATCCCATCTCCTGGCTACCCACCTTCACACTTACAGAAATGCCTTGGTACAACCCACTCCAGACTGGGGAAGAGCTTCGATTCTGCCCTTCTGCTGAAAATGGATCTGATTTGTTTCTTTCACTGAGCACTCTGTAATTACAGTACATCCCACTTAATCGGGATGTGCTTAATTGGGAAAACCACTTACCAGGATGTCATCTAGGGAACCGATCTAAGCTTGATAACACTTAAGAGCAACGCCTGCTGCTTTATAGGAAAGGTAATTCTACTACAGGGAGATGTCTTCAGGTGTCTGAATCATGCTCCTTCTTTCCACCAGCATCCAACGCTCCTGGCTGCTTGCTCCTGCAACAGATTTCAGCCTTCCCCTTAAGTAGGTTACAGTCAGGAAATGCACCAACTGCTCCTGCCATCTCTCAACTGTCCTCTGCACCAGCTGAACAGGCTGCCATCGCCATGTGGGCTACCTCTCAGCTGCCCCCCTTGGCTGGACCTACACACTTGGCACATCCAACCCTCTTCCTGGTTCGAAGATGGCTCTCTTTCACTGCCAGGACATTTTTTGAAGAGAAGGACATGCTTTAGCTGTTCAAGCTGTTCCTTGAAGCAGAAGAGGGGCCACAGTGACCTAGCCATCACCCAAATCAGGGCAGAGCAGGAGCTCTGGAGACAACCAGCATCCCTTACCATCAACTCCAACACTTATCTTCCTCCCTCTTCCCTCCAAAAATCAAACATATCAAATGCCCAAGTAAAGAGTGGAAGGGGACATGGGAACAGCCCTTAAAGATGGAACACTGAGTCACGCACTTGGAGAGGCTGTGTCTTCAGTCTGGTTTCCTACAGGAAGAGGGTTTATGTGACTACACTGAGTATTTGTGCACACACATACGCATATTTTATAGATGCTGTCTATAACTGCTAAACCTCCTGACCAAACTAGGCAGAGAAACAGCTTTTCCAAAGATAACAAATTTCCACGTTTTGTAGTAAGAAGAGGTAGAGAGGGGAGAGAAATCCTATTAACACCCACCTCATAGGTCTCAGGGACTTAGGACAGCAGTTTTGCAACCCGCCTCCCCCATGAACCACATTTCAGTGTTAGAGGGATGCCAATTGCTCCAGGACCATCACTCCTCCAACCTTTTGGCATTGTTTTGCTTATCTCTGTCCTTGTCAACAGAACTACTTTTTTCTTCCCAGTTGGGTAAAAGCGTGTTTCTCCTCTTCTAAAGACAAGCCTTTGGGTAAAGGCTGCCTTTGTTGCCAAAACATCTGTACCACATGGCAACACCACAACACAACTTTTCAAGATACTGTGCTGGTGTTTTTGTTCTCACCAGCCACAAAGAGCTGGGGGGAATCAAGCAGAACATTTTGGATGCATAATAGTGATTGCCTTTCAGACACTAGGAAATGCAATAGCTTGGCATCAAATGAGGATTTTTATGGCTGCACATGTTTTGTGCTTCTCTGAACAAGCCAACTTTCAGATAAGCTACTCTGGCTTTTTAATGTGCTATAAAATCACAGAATCATGGAATGGCACTTGTAATGTGTAGTGATTTCTGTAAGTGCTGAAATGTCTCCTGATTTATCCTTTAGCTTCTCCTAACCCATGCTGGAGAAGGAGTGAATGCAATCCTCTACTCCCTTTTCAGCTTATCAGTCTTCCAGCCCAGAGACAGATGGGGTACAAAATACCAGTTACTACAGCACTTATGCCTTTAAGCCACTCTGATAATCACAGAAGAGAAAACCCTCTCCATTCCTGAGTATCCCAACCAACACCAAGCACAGCAAATGCCTTCCCAAGGTGCAACACAAGTGTCAAAGCCTGACCGCCATGGGAGCACCTCCCACAAAGGTGTTGGACCTAACGCTGGATAGAGAATCTACAGAGCAGATCATCATGGTGAACAAAATTATCAGGTTCAGGCCTTTGCTCTCCTGACAGCAGGGTCATCTCCTTGTCTTCTCCTCTTATTCCTGCTCTTTTCCTTCATGCTGCTATAATGCAGTCAGAAACCCACAAGGCCATGTCATGGGATTGCTCCCCCTGTCACAGGTTCCTGCCAACTTCAACATATGTGCTCGACCACTACCGATCACCAAGTCCTTGACACAGATTTCTCAGGGGCTGGTCTTACTTTCCACTAAAGCAAAGCTGCACAGGCTCTTGGCAAAGGAAAACATCCCAGGGACTAAGGGTCCCATTTTCTGGTCTGGGGAGGAGGAGTTATTAGTTCAAGCTCCACTTTAGCTTGAGGAACACTGGCATTTATTGGAGCCAAACAGATTCTTCCTCTTCCCTGCTGCAGAGCCAAGCTGTCCCCTCGCCACCACAGGGTCACTTCACTGATGCCAAGGCAGCACTGCCACCAGCGAGGGCCCTGCAGCCACTGCCATAACTGCTGCGTGCCACCCAGTGCTGCTGGCAATCAACGCTGTGGTCGTTACCAGCTGACATGAAGCCGAGTGTCATAGCCCTTATCAGCTACCTGTCTCTCTGCAGTCAGGTTCAGGCGAGTGCCTCTGGAATGCAGAATGAGTATTTATGAGCTGGAAGTTTTTAAGCGTGTGCCTTAGTGCCATGCATGTTCAAACCCATCTGGCCCCGCAGAACAACTGCAGCAATCTGCTGCCAGTCCAAACAGGTAAACCCGACGGGGTTGCTTCTCACATCCATTTTACATATGCATAAAAGGTTGCACAACAAGCCGGAGGGTCAGCAGACCTCAGATCTTTAAACGTATGTCTTTATATAAAAGCAACACTTAGCACGGTTTATGGGACATGGATTTTTGTGCTACGTTAGTGAAAATTAAACGTAAGCATTTAACAGCTGCCATTAACTGACTTTGCCACCAGCAAAATTTATCACTGTATCCTGAAAGCACAACCAAGGTTAAAATGCATATTGTTTTTAAGATTCTCAGTGAAATTACTGTCAGATAAGAAGTGCTAAGTCTAGCACTGGTAAGGGTGAGCTGGCTGGACTGGGAACCTTCATGCCACCATCAGAATTATGGAAGCTCCTTCAAATATACCTCAGTTACCTGGTTGTCATCACATCAGTAAGATACATATGACGGAAGGGAAGGTTATGTGGAAAGGGAAGAGTTTCTTTAAACATCATGAGATGAGTAAAGAAGCTCCATTTCCAAACAGATTCACCCAAGCCATCGATGACAAGAGCATTTTGTCTCAAAGTCACAGCAAAAACAAATCATCCCCAGTCCTGCCCAGCACCCACCAGCCTGTGCCAGATTTGGGCCCCCTTCTGAGGGCTGACTGACTGCACCCCAGCTTGCGCAGGGACACCCAGGGGTAACACTTCAGGTGGTCAAAATCACTCCAGCCTCCCACTGAGACAGCTCTACCTGTGGAGACACACCAGTGAAAACAAGCACCATACATGGGCACACATAATCTGCCACCAATTTTACAAGATATGGTATAAAAACACATAGTAAAGGCAAGATCAAGCCTTTAGCATTATGGGCTCCTTCATTTATATTAGCAGCTCCTGCTCCATCCTTACTGTGCCAGAAGCCTCTCATCCTGTCACTTCTTGGGGGTGACACTGAGTCAGTGCAGAGCAGAGAAGTTGGATTAGCAGCTCTGTCTCTCCTGCTGAAGTCCTGGGACCTGAGCATATGTTTTCGAAAAGACCGGGGATGCAAATCTGTATTTTCCAGCTAATTTTTGAGAGCTGGAATGGCAAAACTTGTCGACATTTGCTAATTGCAAATATTTGGAGACCTGAGTCCAAACTGGAATGAAGCACCAAGCATAAACATGGGCAGGGAGAGTGCTTTAGGCACTTCAGCATCTCATGGCTAATTAAAGCTGGGAGGAATTTGTCTCAGCAAGTTGTGAGCCATTTACCTCTCCAGTGTGACTAAACCACTGTATGGTATCTAATTTACCAGGAAGGGTGATGTGCTGCCAGCTAGCCATGTTCCTGCAGTTGAGGTGGGCTAATGAAATATAGTTCAATGCTTCGGGGCAATCCCACTTGCCAGTTTACGTGCACCTTCCCAATCCCAATAGGCCTTGCAAACAGCAAGACAACCCAGTGGGAATTTTAGTTATGAAAGAATATTCAAAAAACCCTGACAAAGTCCAAGGGCCTGACCAGAACAACGGGTTCTTGTGGTTTTCTGCATGGCTGTTTTTCCAGTAATGCAAACTGGGTTCTTCTTTTGAAAACAAGCAATGAAACATGCTCTTACCACTCACAGGACCTCAAGGCTCCCAACCTCCTCCAAGTGTCATCCTTAACCACTGTAGGAAAGTTGCGGTGCTGTCTTCTCTTGTACTCGTGATGCAAATATCAACACGCATTTCTCCACAAATAGCTCATTACTGACCACTCTTTCCTTTGTCTCCATCTCCAGCTGAAGAGAAGGGTCACTCCAGCAGAAGCTGCATATCTAACGGCAAAAAGACATTTCTCAGAGTGTACAACCAAGTTACAACAGATGTTGGATTGGGGACCTGCCCTCTGCACCCCACTGTTCTGCCTGGGGAAAGGTGGAGGAACTCAGAGGTTCTAGTTTCCACTTCCCCATTGTTTCTCCAGACTGAAAAGGCTTTTTTCCTTACTTTTCCAGCCCAAGCTGACTCACTAGCTAGGCTCATCCCAGCCCCGTTTTGCAGCTATGCTGGTTTTGGCTCATTTGCTGAAGCATCAGCAAGGCACAAGGGGCTCTGCCTTGGGCAAGGGTAAGAAATGAGCCAACTTTCAGGGTTTCCAGGGGGTCTGCCACACACTGGCAGCCTCCAAAGGTCCCTTTCCAAGCATCTGGGAATCCCTATCTGCCCCCATTCTCCTGGGACAGCCCACACAGTGGGGAGGTGACCTTGCTGGGTGGACTGGTGCTGTCACCAGTATAGTTTGCATGGGTCCAGTAGCACCCATCGCAGCCATCAGTAAAGCCAGACAGTCAGTGTCATCTCAGCAGAGAGGACAGGCTGAAACTCTTCACCTGGAGACAGAGATCATTTTTAGAGGGAAATCTTGGTCACTTCTCAAAATGAGGTAGGTTTTTACCAACACACCTCCCCAGCCAAATGCACTTGTGGTACCAAATGCATCGCTAGAAGAAAAGGACTTGCTATGTCAAAACGGAGCTGTGGTTTTCAAAGCTAACAAGGAGAAAGCACACTTTAAATACCTGGAGGAAGTGTAGGCATGGCTTATTAATAGAGACTTGCTATGAGACTTTAAGCTGTATGACAAGGCCTTCACTGTCCTCCTGATGTCCTCGGATGACCTGTTCTCATACGGAGCACTGGTCTCTGTAACCATGCAGCACATCCATCAGACCTGCCAGCTTACAGATGAGGCATAGAACATGGGTTAATGCAGTTTATACTAGTGCTTTAACCACCCAAGCTTTAACCATCTGTCCTCAACCGGTGTGAAGAAGCTCCTGTCCCTGGTTCCTATAAAGGATCCATCCAGGGATTTTGATGGGGACAGCTTAGGGACCAGGGAAGGCAAGGATGACAAGCAGGGTCATTCCCCAAAAGGCTGAATTGCAGGGGTTTAATATTCCCTGAACAGCAAGTAGGAGTTCTGATATCTTTACACCGTGGCTCAACCACTCATTCCCCAAAAGGCTGCTCAGAGTAATTTCTCTCTGGTTTCTCTCCTGTACTGCTGTCAAGACAGCTCTTGAGCTTTCCATCAAAAGTTGTCCCCTGATATTTAAGGCTATTATGAACTGGACCAGATTAATGCATTCCTACATAGAAAAGCCTTGCCTGGCACAAGGTGCCTGTATCCTTTGACTTCTTTCAACATGAAAGCCATAACAGTAACCAGCCTATGCACTACCACACTTACAGGCATCTCAGCACAGTCACACAATTTCTGTCTCTTTTTTTTTCAGATACAGGCTGTTCTAGCAGAGTACTAGATAGATGGGCTGCTACTGGAGAGGGGTTGGCTACTTGCCCAAAAACAGTCCTCAAACAGCCTTCCTGCCCAAGATGATGCTGGCGAGAGATGGTCCTTGTGCAGTAAGGGAGCCTTTCAGAGAGCTTTTTCAGCATTTCTTCTCCCAGCTTGTAGATTGCTCAGAGCCCAAAGAAGACTCATGTTATTAAATGGCTGTTTCTGTTGACATTTTTATTTTCAGAACATGCTACCAAAACATTCACCCTTACTGCTTAGAGATAACAGAAAAACAGGCGAGGTTCAAAGTCTGGGTGATGGGGACCTCAAGGCAGGCAGCCAAGCTAGGCTGGGGTGTGGCCCCGCTTCCCTACCATGTTTACAATCTGTGCCTTTAGCAGGGAAATGAATGAATCGTGGCAGTGTCTTCAGCAGCTGTGGCATGTGCAGCGGGCTGGCACTCTCCCTCACCAGCTGGCCACATTGACTTGTCCCCAGGGGGTTAGATGCTGCTCCAAAGGGACAGACAGCGATGTACAACCTCTCCCCTTTGGTTGGCAGGGGTGAGAGGCAGGAGGCAAGCTGCATTTCTTCCTCAAAATTGTTTTTGTGACTTCATGTTGAATCCCTCCCTGCTTTCTTCATCATTAAATGTCATTAAAGGGTCTGTTTGTTCCCTCTGAGCGCTTGGAGCTGGATTGTCCCTTGAGGGGCCAGCTCTGTTCCCACCCCTGAAAAGGGGGGCTTAAATTAAAGGTGAAGCTTGCAGTCTCAGCTCTCTTTTTACTGCATCTGTTTGTGATACAAGCCCAGCAACAGGCAATACCTAGATCTGTGCATTTGTTTCTGTGCCACTGCTGAATGTCAGGTGGGTTGCAGAGAAGAACATCCTGAAAAAGAGAAAACAGGAATGACCCTGGACTGAATAAACTCATTACAGAATGCATTCCTCTGACATCTGCTTGCCTGTGGGAAAGCACTAAAGGGATGCGAGTTGGCCCGTTATCAGCCCTGTGCCTTTCTGTGCTTCCCTGGCATGGGTCTGGCCTGGCTCCATCACACCCAGACACACTCTGGTGCTACTGAAAGGACCAGTGGAAATGATCCTCACTTGATTTTGGTGATATGGCTGTGGTGAGCCATGGGACCTAGAACCAACTTCCCTGAGAAAGCCACAGATTTCAACCCAGCGGTCACCTTGCAGAAGCCACTAACATAACTGGCAGTAAACAAAACACTCTTGAGCAGTGCCATCACATCACAGAGACTCAGACAACATCTTCCTGCCCTCTATCCACCCCAGGCTGAAGGGGACACACCGGAAGCAATCCTGGCAGTGTCATTCACTGTGTGGTAACTGCAGCGCGGTCACACCATGGGCAGTGGGGCCAAATCACCCTGTTGTGCAAAACGTGGGGTGCTGGGTGCAACACCAAGCACTTGACCACAAAGACCTGAGACGTGCTTAATAGGACTCTTGCACTGCTTGCCTGCTAAGAGCCTTAACTTCTTACTGCATTATGCTAGGGTTTAGGCAAAGCAGGCTCCCAGCAGGGTGCTGGATAGATTTCCTTTCCCATGAAAAGAGACTTACGCCTTCGCATGTGTTCCTTGTCCCCAAATCCCATTTTTTCCAGGTAGACGAAAGAGGAATTTGATGGATTATACTTAAGGAGGCATTGCTCTGAGCAAGGGGGGACAGGAAGGTCAAGGCAAGATGTGGCTGCATTACCTAAGGAAGAAATGCTTTAATGTGAAAAGCCTCGTGAGAGGAGAGCTTTAGGGCTCTTTTCCCCTGAGTAGCAGGTGGGTATTTACGGGCACAAGCCGATTTGGTTTATTTTGGCTGGAGGTGGACACTGGATTTAGTAGGTCCCCCTCTTATTACACAGTGATGCTCAGCAGTGGTGAGCGGCTATAGGGAGGGGGTATTTGTACTACTTGTGTTAGGAAGCCCCATTACATCCAGGCATCAGGAAGGAGCTGCTGACAGGAACACAGAGCTCATATATATAATAAAATCCAAGTAACTGCCAATATTTAATATAACCCTTCCCAGGCCTCCAGCACCATTCACTCCAGAGCCCCAAAGCACTGTACAAACAGTAATTAAAATTTCCCAGCCTCCAGCTTTGCCAAAGGTGCTGAATTAATTTTCCAGTGTGGGAAAATAATCCTTGCATGATTAAGAGAGACAATGCAATTTCAACATCAGTTGAGAAGTTACTGGTGAAATGTAAGCTGTGGGCTGAACCCTGGTCCTTCACCTTCCAACAGGAGGATTTTCAAGACAAGAATGAGTGCTGGGTCTGTTCTCCATCATGTACACTATGCCTACCTATCCCTGTAATGGGCAACATAAGACTAACCAGGTACATGTATTCAATCCCAGTGACTACAGTCCAACTTACTTTGCAGAATTAAAGTCTTCAGGGAAGGGAGGAGCACTGGAAGAACATGGCAATTGTGACAAGCCTCTTGTCCCATTGCTCCTCCTAGAGCATCTCTCTGCCTTTATCTAGCACTAGCAAGTTCAGAACTCCTTGTGCCACCCTGATGACCACATGGCTGGTTTCCTTCCCCAGAAACATGTTACCAGAAACAGCCTTCAGGAAGGGACACTGAAACATGAAAGAGCTTGGACAGACAGTAAAAACCTCTGCTGGCTGCACCTGATGACAGTTTTTCTGGAGCCCTTGACCAGCATCTCCTATGGTTAACATGCTAGTCACCACTGACAACTCAGGTAGTGCCTGGTCCTTTCCATTCTCCTCTATCTTGCCACTGCCTTGCATGTTGGCCAACCGGATGCCCCCCGCCTCTTAACATCTTACTAAATGCTTAAGGACTTTTTTTTTGAGGAAAAAGCAATTTTAATGCAAAATTACATTTCTGCCTGTAGGAAACAGGATATCTCCCTGCTCTTCTGCCACTGCCTTCAAATCACTGGGCCCAGAACCCCAGCCTCCAGTTAGACTCCCCTGGTATGGACATTGGGTCGTCTGGAAATCCCAGGTTAGCCACAGGGCTTGCTGAGAGGACCTGCTGTAGAGGCGAAGGGTCCAGGCCACCATAAAGTTCAGCCTCTCCCCCCACTGTTGGACTGTTTCCAGACACATGCCAGCACAACCTGCACCCACTCCCACAGTCTCCCAGCAGTTGGGGAAGTGTTTATGGAGCCAGCAGTGCTGAACAGAGGGTTATTTAGTTATTTGTAATGGATTTTTCATACCTGCCATTATTTCCAGCCTTGAGCTGAAAGAAAGGGACAGAGACTCTTCTGGGAGACAGGCTGGCTCGAAGGGCTTTGGTGAAGCCTGTGGTTTTGCACTTTAGCTTTGGAGAGTGCTGGGGACTTGCTCTGTTTCTCTCATCATCCCCTCAGGTTGAGCCCCAAGGTGAAGGGAGGTGCAGTTTGGGCTTGCTGTGCTTCACATTTGACAGGGGCAGTTGTCTGTAAATGAAAAGAGAGACCTGGAAATCTGCTGCCTTCATTATGCTTTCTTTAAGACTATCTTAATTGTCACAAAGCAACACAAACTTGAAACAAGCAGCCTGTGGAACTACTCAGCATGCCTAAGTCCTACTAAAGATCAAGGAAGAGCTGGGAGAGAAGTAACAGCATGGAAAAAGGGAATGATCTCTGTGGACTATGTGATTTCAAATTAATTTCTTCATGGAGGGGGTTTCCCCCTTGCCCAGCAGGCTTTGGGGAGGCCAGGCAGGTGTAACAGAGGGGACTATCTTGCACCAACAGTTTCATAGTCCTGGCTCCATCACCTTTCTAGGACTCAAAACACTTGGTTTTCACTCCAAGTCAAGATTTTGCCAAGCTACAAACATCAAAATCTTTCAGGCCAAAGCCACATTCTTTTGCTATTCCTGCTTGGATCTGGAAGGTGATTTCCTAGCTCAAGATGGACTATCAGAGCAATTACCGTAGAAGACCCATCTTCAATGCTCCCAGCAAGACCCTGCTGCCTGGCACAGCTGTGCCAGCACAGCCCCACCATTTACTTCAGCTCATATATAGCAGTGAAGTTGGTGGGTAGGAACCAGACTGAGCTGGAGGGGCACAAGATTTCTGCTTTGATGGCCCCCAGTTTCTGACTTGCAAAGGCATTAGAATTGTGACAAAGTCACAGGGAAAAAAAACAAAGCGTTTGACACAATCTCCCACAGCATTCTCCTGAAAAAGCTGGCAGCCCATGGATCAGACAGGTGCACCCTTTGCTGGTTTAAAAACTGGCTGGAGGAGCGGGCACAGAGCACGGTTGTGAATGGTGCTGCATCCAGTTGGTGTCTGCACCCCTCAATGGTGTCCCCCAGGGATCAGTACTGAGCCCAGTTCTATTCAGCATCTTTATTGATGACCTGGATGAGGGGATCATGTCTACCATTAGTAAATCTGTGGATGACACGAAGTTGGGGAGCAGTGTCGATACCCTGAAGGGTGAGAAGAGCTGCAGAGGGACCTGGACAGGTTGGGTCAATGGGCTGCAGCCAGTGGTATGAGATTCAACAAGGCCAAGTGCAGGGTGCTGCACTTTGGTCACAACAACCCCATGTAACTCTGTGGCTGGAGAGTGGCCTGGCAGAGAGGGACCTGGGAGTGCTGGTTGGCAGACGGCTGAACAGGAGTCAGCAGTGTGTTCAGGTGGCACAGAAGGCCAATGGAATAGTGTGGTCAGCGGGTCTAGGGATGTAATTCTGTCCCTGTACTCAGCACTGGTGAGGCCTCACCTTGAGTACTGTGTGCAGTTCTGGGCCCCTCACTTCAAGAAGGACATTGAAGTGCTGGAGCGGGTCCAGAGGAGAGTGACAAGGCTGAGGAAGGGACTGGAAGGAAACTCTTATGAGGAGAGGCTGAGGGAGCTGGGGTTGTTCAGCTTGGAGAAGAGAAGACTCAGAGGGGACCTTATCACTCTCTGCAGCTACCTGAAGGGAAGCTGTAGTCAGGTGGGGGTCGGGCTCTTCTCCCAGGCAACTAGTGACAGGATGAGAAGGCACATCCTGAAGCTGCACCAGGGGAGGTTTAGGTTGGATTAATATCCTAATGGAAGCAATTCCTCACAGAAGGGGTGATTAGACACTGGAATGGACTGCTCAGGAAGGTGGTGGTCACCAACCCTGGAGGTGTTACAGAAAAGACTGGATGCTGCACTTATGGCATGATTTAGCTGATGATGTGGTGTTAGGTCATAGACTGGACTCGATGATCTCAGAGGTCTTTTCCAGCCTCAATAATTCTGTGATTCTGTAAAACAGGAATGTCACTCTAATAAAGCTGGTTTCATGAGAAATGGTTTCCCAGATGGCAGCATAAGACAGAAGAGAACCTGCCTTCACCCAGAAAAATGCATCTGAGGGCCACTTCTGCCAGGAAAGGAGGTAGCAAAGGGTTGAACAAGACCATTTGTCTGAATTAATGGGCCATGAAGACATTGGAAAGAAAGTTCCCTTCGTACCAAAGGGGGCATGTCTCTACTTTCACTTACTGTCCATCCATGGCAGCTCTTTCCTCTTCTTGGCACATAGTTCTTATCCTCAGCTGACATCTCATGGCTGAAAACACTAATCACATCCTCCTCCTAAGAAAAGGCAACAGGGAAAGAGGCTTGACAGGGGAGAAGATACCTTCCAGCAGCACCTGCAAAGCCAACCTTGTGGCCCTGGGTCCCCCCTCCAGTGAAAATCCCCATGGTTCTTGTTTGCTGAGCTGGGACAAAGCGAGCACTGGGTTTTAGCAGATGTTGATTAGAAAATAACCGTGAGAAAGGAATAAACCAATTAATTGCTGACCCAGTGATCACCAACACTTCTCCCTCCACCTCCCCCTACACAATAAAACCCGTCTCCACAGCTCAAGCAGATTTAGGGTGGCTGCAAAGAGCCCAGAGGAGGAAAAAAACCCTTTCCCACTCCAGCTAATAATATTTCCAGATAATCTGTTTGAGGCAGAACCCTCTGAGAAACAGGAAAGCCTTTAAGAGCTGTTAACACCTTTATTCAGACTTCCTCATCTTCCCCCAGACAAACTGTGATTAATTATCCAATCCACCCCAATCCCCCTGGGAAACGGTGCTCAGTCCAGGTGGTCATCCGAGGATTTGCAGGGTCCCTCTTCGAGAGCAACTCCTGCTCTCATTGCTGGCTCCAGATAAGCAGGAAAGGGCTGAAAGGGAATACACTGCTTACAGTCACATGTTTACATGGGCAGGGGTGGTGGATTGTGGGAGGGGAGGTTAATGCAGGGTCTAGGCAACATTCACAGTTTTTTCTTTTGCTGGTAGTTGTAGGCAGCACTGGCTGGACTATCCCTAGAAGCCTGTCTCAGAAGCTGGCACTAGAAGTAGAGCCCATTTGACTCCCACCTGGATTTTCACAACTGTACTTCTAGCTTCACCACTCTCCAACTGTGCTTGCTTTGAGGACACTTTCTTTCCTACCATTTCCCAATCCTACCAAAGGCTTTGGGGATGGAGAAGGCAGGGAGGAAAGGGGAATTACTGCCTCTCAAGTTGCTGTGGTAGCTGGGGTGCTGTGCCTGAGAGGGGTTCTTGTGTAGGCTATCGCAGACCAATACAGCTCATAAAACTCATCTTGCATGTGCACTGTCCCACCTCTGCTACCTTTGTCCATCAAACCTTGGGTCTTTTTACATCACAAGGTAACTATTCCATCCACCCTGAGGCTGTATACAGACCCTCCTGGCTATGCAAAGGTCCATTAAAGCTTCCCCCTTTGCCACCCAGGGCCATCCAAGAACTCACCCCTGTTCACTGAATGCTGTCTACTAGCCTGTTTACATCTGCCAAGGGCAAAATGTCAGACACATCCTGGTCTGACACCATGAGGCAGCACCTGCCATTACCGTTTTCTACCAGACACCTCTAGAAATCTTCAGCCAGGAAATAAAACCAGAGAGCACAATAGCAGCTTTGGGGTGCCAGTCAGTTTTGCAAATGAAAAATCATTGTTCTTTCCTTGTCCTCTTCTCCCTGTAACCAGAACAAAATACACAGGGCATTTTCAAACAAAATTACTTCAGATTCATCATCTTGTGTGCTCTTTGACAAGGTGCCAAAGAAAAACTCAGGAGAAAGAGAGAACATGGATGCCAGCTCCCCCAGGATGCTTCACTGCCTCAGGTGTTGGTTAGCATCACACCTACACACAGTGCTTCATGGGCTGGGCTTGGCTTCAATACTCCCTTTATTTTTAGCCACACTTTCAAGAAAGGATGAAAAAAAAAAGGAATCTCGGAATCACTGCAGCTTCCTGAAATTGTTAAAAAAGAGAAAGCTGAGGAGTAAGCAGGCAGGGAGTAAGCCTCCCTGCTGGAGGCTCCATCCAGCCTGAGAGATGTCTCTGCCTGTCTTCCAGTCTATATACAGTAACAATGGTCATTGAATTGGTTTGACCAGGTGCTGGGAAAGTGTGTCGGAGTGCAAAATGCCCATGGCTTGCAGATCTTGCTCTTTCAGGTCTTCTCCAGGCCAAGTAGCAAGTGGGACACTTAGGTTTCATCTGAGGGAACTCAAGCAAGGGAGGACTTCCATTGCAGAGAGTTCCTGGCTCCCCCAACAGTGCCTGCTGTTGCTGACTAACTGCCTGGAGGAGTGAATACATTGCAAAAATAATGACCAGAGGGAATCACTGAGAAGTTTTTGTCTTTATCACACGAGTTGCAACTCCATGGCAATTAAGTCCACTGTACCCAAGATGGGAGGGAACATTCTGACCAAACCCATGCTCTTCTTGGGGGAGCTGCTTTGGAGAAGGGACTTCTGGTACAGGACAAGGGTTCATGTCAGCTGTTCATCCTCCTGTGGATTGATGCATCTAAGATCTGAAAGCTGGTACCACTTTGGCTCTGAAGATGTTTGGGCAGATCTTGTAAAGGACCACTCCTAGTATATTTCATATCTGGCAATACCCTTGCATCTCCAAGAGCTTGTGAGTGGCCACAAGTGCCTGCATGTCACCTGTCTCCATTGAGGACCGTAATGAAGAGCTGTACTCTGACAGGCTCCAGTATGGAACAGTGCCATGCTCTGGCTCTGCCCATGGTGCAGGCACAGGCATTACTCCTTCTGTACTTTACTCTTCCTGTCCCACTGGTGATGTGCATCCAGCAATGCTCAGCCCAGCTATTTCAGCAGAGATATCATTTTTCACATGGGTCTAGCCATTATTTGGATAGGAAACACAAGAGAAAAAAAGGTACTGCAGGAAGTTGTTTGGGTGATTTAGTAGGTGGCATCTTCCCTTCA
Source organism: Chloroceryle aenea (assembly GCA_013399075.1). NCBI lineage: Eukaryota > Metazoa > Chordata > Aves > Coraciiformes > Cerylidae > Chloroceryle > Chloroceryle aenea. The sequence goes on from VWZY01001724.1 coordinate 47,858, forward strand.
AGTCAGCAGCACACTGGAACTCATGGGCAGGGAGTTCAGGGCTCTGCGCCACTGCAGGTGTTGCTATTTTAATGACAACCTAAGTTTACTGCTTATGGTCACCCCCAAGATCCTGCATCTTGCAAGTGTGGAGGTGTGAGCTCCAGTGTCCTGACCAGGCTCCAGTCTTCAGCAGTTATGACCTGCTGAGCCAATTGAGCCAAGAGCTGCAGGAATTTCCAAGGGACGCATTATTCTTCACTCTCTTTTCCCACTGTGACTACTGAGTGCGTTTTCCCAGGTGCCAGAAAACACTACTTACAGAGGCATATAAAATACAAATCCTTCCCATTGTCTTGAAAGACCTTTTTTGTTTTCCCTCTCTCTAAGGTCCACCAACCTCAGCATTTACTTGATCTTGCTTGTATAATTTCTCTGCTCAGCAGTTGGTTTTGCTCTCCTCCAGCTCACCCCAGGTTGTGCAGGTCACAGTCAACCCTAGCTTTGGCTGAATTAGTGCATGGTGCCAGACCCCATTTGCTCTGCTCTCCAATACTTCCCAGGAAGGTACCAACTGCACCTTGGTCCTTGTGTGGAGATCCCAGCTGCTACCAGAAAAATAATCGATTATGAGACTGACATTAATGAAATATGAGATTGTGACTTGAGACAGACTAAAGCCATAGAAAGCATTTTAAATAATTTACCATCCTTAAAGTAAAGCATATTAGTAAGAGAGTTATTCAGGTCCTTTCATAGTGGCATTAACTTCTATGTGACGAGAGCTGACGCTGTCAGCAAAATGGGACTGCTGCTCAGTGGGGAATCCTGTCATTGTAAAATGGATTAGAAAATCAATGTTTTTCCCCCATCTCTCCCTCCAAAATTATTTGCAAACATTATAATAGGTTGTTGTGGTAGTATCTTGTATGAGAAAATGAAATCCCAAATTAAACAAGAACACAAAATGCTGAAACAAATTGCAAACCCCAGAGACACATGCTGGCAAAACATTCAGCCAGATCATTGCCTTCTGCAAAAATGCTTCTATTTTGGCAAACCCATGATTTTTTCAGGGGCAGATTGATCCACCGGAGACTTCTGAACCCACAGCAAGTGGTAACAGAGGCTGAGTAGAGACACTGCGTAGGAGGCAATGTTTAAAATGTTGCTGTTTCATTTTTCATTTGAAACCACTCCAAGGGCTGCAGAGATGTTCAAGAACAAGAATTGTGCTTTGGCTGTCTGGGAAAGTCACCATCAGTGCCTGGGAAGAGCTTGGGGTTACCCAAAAAACCTCTGCTCATTCACAAACACCCCCAGAAGGGTGAATGTCAGCTGGGCACTTATTTTAAATTTATCTCAGCAATTAAATGCAGTTATGGTCATGCAGCAGATATATTTGTATTAGTTAAGCTTAGCTCAGTTCAAGAGGGTGTTGAGGACATTTTGCTGGTGGCACACACTTCAGCTGCTCGCAGTCCTGGGGCAGCAGCAGGAAGGGACTGTGACTGCCAGGCAAGGGATATCTTGTTCATTATGGAGGCAGCTCTTCATAGAGGAAAAGTTTTTCTTTGGGGTTGGTAGACAGGAGTGAATGAACGATACACAAATGGCATGAGTTTGCTAGCTCTGAATGTATGCAGCTCCCATGTGGGTATGCTACAGAGCAGTCATTCATGGATCTGCCCCAGCAATGTCTTCTCTGGGATGGCCAAACCTTTACAGCTTCCTTTGGAGGAGAACACATGGGCTTCTGGGCATCTGTAGACACCTGTGAAACAACAGCCTCATGCAAAATTCAGACTCTGTTCCTTCCCTTGCTGTTGAAATCACTGCAGAAATCCCAGTGGAAAACTCCACTGAGATATGACAACACTTGTGGCACAACACTCCTGCTTGCTTCCGCCAGGCCAGGAGGTCCTGCTGCTCACAAGGATGCTCTAGCCAAGCAGAGTGAGGAAACACCTATAAAGGAAACACCCTTAGTGGTTTCACCTTAAAGGTCAGTTATATTACAGTCTGTTGCATTGTCATGCAACGTAGTTAGAACCTACCGCAGGTGATTAAACAGTTGGGAGTTCTTAGATCACACATCATCCTCCCTGTCCTACAGTCCTCCCTGTACTTGGCACGACTGGTTATGATTCATAAATTCCAGCCATGTTATGGTTCCCAAATGGCAGCAATATGCTGAAAACTCTCTTCTGCAGCTTTTGCAACAGAAAACCACGAGGGACTAAGAAAGGCAGCAAGTGAGACGCTTCTTAGGCTGATACCCAGAGGCAGAGGTGAGAAGGTGGGGTCCTGCCTTCTTAATTTTAAGGACACAGCAGGGTTCCTCGCACCCTTCTCCACCAAAATGCTAAGAGATGCATGAGCACTGCTCATGCTGGGAGGTGACTAGGAACAGATCAGTGACACTTAGTGGGCAAGGGGAAGCAGCCTAGAAGGGGGCACATAGGATGGAGATGTTACTAGCTGGTGAGGAAGGGAGAAAGAGCAGAGGAGAACAAAGGTCTGTCTTCTCTACCTCCACAGCAGTCAGCTCTGGGCTAGGGGTGAGTCACAACAAAAGAGACTGATTTGTGAAACAGATGCAATTAAAAGCTTGGATCCTCAGGGTCAGTTTTAGTAGCTTTGTTAAACTGAATCAACTCTTGCCTCACCATGGTGTTGTTGAGGGGTTGTTTCTGCTCCACTATCTTCTCTGAAATGCTCTTGCTACAGCTTTGCCAACTTGATTCAGACCAAAGCAAAAATCAGATGAGATGCTGAGGATGAGTAGGAGCAGTTTCCGTCTCCCTGAACATTGAAACAGGAGCACAAAACTGGCCTGGGAAGTGGTGAGCAAACTCATTGAGCTATACTCTCTTGTCTGAGTGCAAACTCATGCAGGTGGGCAGCACATATGTAGATCACCTAAAGGAACACCCAAGGCTTGTGTCTTCTAGAGGCATCTGTTCTGGCCACTTTGCAAGAGAAGGAATGGGGCAAGCTGGACCCTGGATCTGATTCCACCTGCTTCTTACCTTAGATGAGATGAATCTCATCCAGCTTGTGGATGTGACTGGATCTCTGGAGAGTGCTGCAGTCACCCTAAATACTACTGACAAATGAGAAACATTAGCTTTGCCTCAAGCAGCAGTATTGGTCTTCAGCAGGATGAGCAGGAACATCCTGGGTCGGGAACAGCCATTGCTTCCCAAAGCTCATCTGCCACTAAGTGATGCACCCCTCAGACTGGATCCAGTGACAACCCCAAAAGAGAAGCACCAGTGAATCTGAGGAGATGATGGCCCCATGCCCATCCATTCTGATGTCATTAGCATTTTGCTTTTGAGATACACCAGTGTTGCCAAATTCACAGGTATAAAACCCCATTAAATATTTCATTTTTATCAATTGCTTTCAGTAAGTACCTGTTGAGGAACTCATGGGAACATTTTCTCTTTGACACAGAGATACTTTCAATTATGAAAGATGGCTAAAAATAAAAGTAAATTATACTGTTCAGACATCTCTGGAGGTGGAGACAGGAGGGGGAACTGACAAGGAGAGCCAGGGAAGAGATTTTTGTTAGATGTAAAGAAAGGCTACTTATTTTTCTGACGGAAAATGTCAGGAGGCAGCCTGACTCGAGTATCTGGAATCTGTCACTCACCCTCTCTATTAATAATTTGGCCTCAACTATTTAGGGTCTGAGCCAGAGTTAGAAGTCAGGACCGTCTCTTTCCTTGACTGCAGGGTGGTGGATTACACTCCTAAATCTCTCATTTGTAAATTTTTTATAATCCTTTTTTTTTTTTTTAATTTTTTTTTTAGCCTTGTGAGATAAGAGACTTATTCCTCTGGTAGCCATGGCATATTGCTTAGCTTCTCCTACAGACCATCATCAAAGGGACATGACTGAGCTGCAGTAATCATCTCCCTGCACATTTTTAGCCTTTCACAACATTTTGAAGCTTAAATATCTTTTAGTGAGTAATATAACTTGCATTAGCAGGGGTAATACCTTGAGCCTGGAGAGTGCTCTCCTCCAGCTCCCCATGCTAACACAGTGGGGTGGAATCACTTACACACTCCTCTCTCAAAATGTGTACCCAGGAAGCCCACTCCTCAATTGCTAGGTGATATAGTCTGGGTAAGATGATTTTCCCCGTTCTCCAGAAAAATCTAAGTCTTATAGAATGTTTTACATGGCTACTCACTGGCCTGGCTGGCAGCCAAGTCACACCGTCATTTGATGGGCAGCCATCCTGCCCATCATTTTCCTCTACTTAAAGTTAGCTTTCAGGTCTTTTGAGGATTTTCTTACATACATTCAGTCCACTGAGGTCACAGTAAACCTTGGGATGGCCTATTTCCCAGACACCTTTAGTCCAGTCAGTTGAGAAACATGGAAATAAACCTCACTTCTGGAGGAGTCCAACCTTTCCCAAGCACTGATCCTAAAGTGAGTTCCCACAAGATCTTGGAAGTAAATCACATTTCAAGTGCTAAGCTACTCCTTTGCTGATGCTTGTTTATAATCAGTGATTAAAAAAAAATGCAAATTGGTATAGTAAAACTCACACCTCTATTATCTGAGGGACATGGAAGAAGGAAGACTCTCAGAAGATAAATGCAGTGATGCACTTCTTGAAGAGCAACGGTATCGCTGTGATCAGGGCAGCAGAACTACCTGAAAAATGCAGAAAGGAAAGATGTTACAGAAAAGTAACAACTTTCATTCAGCAAGGAATGCACTGAAAGACCAAACAAAAGTTTAATGACAAAGGGAATATAACTAACTGATAGGGGCAACTGGGTGTGTCTGGGCTGTCTGACTACTGGTATTTTCTCTGTTCCTGACATGGACAGCACAGACTTTGGGGCTCTAAGTTAACATCTGGATCCTTCAGTTCCACGTGAGAGGAAAATTGTGCAACAATTTTCAAGCAGTCTGAAAGCTCCAGGGCTTCTGTATGGAGCGATGATGTGGGCTTGCCTCTAAGTGAACCCTATGAATTTGCCTACAGAAAAGCAGTTGACTCAATCTACTTCCAAATTATTCTCTATATGTGACCTTTTTTTTTTTTTTCCCAAGCCACATCCTCCAGTAGTGTTACAACTTACACCGTGGAGGATCCTTGATGATGACAATGTCAAGTTCAAAACAACATCAGCACACTCATATCTGAGCCTGTTAAGCTTCTTTAAATAAAAACCCCAAAGCTAGAGTATGGGGGGGGTTTAATAGCAGGCTCATTGTCTGAGAACAGCGAGACACACAACATGTCTGACAATACACCTACACCCATCTGAACAAACACGGCTCTCTGCAGCTGTCACCCTTCTGGGCAGGTCTTCAGTGGAAAGACTGCCCTGCCCACAGCCATGTAGAACATCAGCATAATGAAAGGCTCCTGGTGTAAAGAGGCAGGGATCTGTCCATTTTCTTAATGGGAGCTGAAATCAGTTGAAGCTCTGATGCAGCTTGGCTTTAGAGCACTTACTAAGTGGCCTTAAATGAGATATCTCTTTCAAAACAAACCAAATTGTTCCAAGGAAGCTCTATACAGATATCAATTTGCTGGAGTCCAAACAAAATATGGACAACCTCCCAGAAGCCAATATCCACAGGACATTTCAGACACTTTTGCATCATCCCTTTAACTAAATGATGCATTCTCAGTACAAGCTTCTATTCTTAGTAAGAATCAGTGTTACTAAAAAAAAAAGGCTTCAAACTGAGAAGGAATAGAGTTGAGTCCCTCAGACTGTGAGATGTCACTGCTGAGGGTCACCAAGCCATCGATTCAGTGTATAAGATGACAAGAGGTGACAATACACAGCCCTTAACAATTGCTCCATCAGTTGTGCTGGGCTTGGACGAAAACCTTGTTCCACCACCCTCTGCAGTACTGAATTACAACCTAATTTAAGTTCCTAACTGAATACATATGCATATAAAACATACTGAGTGCTTTAGATCTGCCCTGGCTTTGAGTAAAATCTATGTCTTGCACTCCATACAGATGAACCGTGAAAAGGGAAGAACTGGATAATACGACACTAGAGCTGTAGATCCATGGGTGCTCGTTAACTCCATTTCTTCTCCACTGCAAATCAAAGTTGCAGGAAGAATATTAAAATTACCACAAAAGGACAAAGCCTCAATTCTGTAGACGGGAGTTGAAAAGTCTCTTGACCTTTCTACCCCACCTGTTTTTATACAAGCCTTTAGCAAAGTGCTCTGCCCTAATTGGATTGGGCTGCATTCTCTGAGCCACATGCACTAATTTTAAATGATCAGAAGCTTTATTACCCACAGTATTCCTTACATTTTAAGCAGCCATTTTACAATACAAATATTGCGCACATTCGGTGTTCTGGGAGAATGTTCCTATGTTAACCCAAATGGAAAAGCATCCCCAGCACAGTGTGTTTTCTGCAAAATTACTACTAAACAACAAAATGGTCCAGCCAGTCCCTGGTATAATTTCTGTTAGGAGATATGTTGAACTCTGGGAGTTTAAGGTGTTTAAGGCACACACTTTGGCCCCATAGAGTTAGTATGAATAGACCTGCCCTTTTGCTCCTCCTCAGTTTTTCTGAGATAACAAAAAACTGGTGCTTTCCTTATAAGCAACTGGACTCTACAATTTATTAGGAGGTAAAAAATGTTCTCTGCTATCCTGCAGTGTTCACTTGCCTGCTGTCACATTTATAATGGACCACAGAGGAAGACTATGGAGTGATTTCGAGGTAGGCATCTTCTCATTGCACATAAACAGCTTTTTATCAGGACCATTCTCTGCACAAGAGGTTTGCTTACGAGGGCTCCCTTCCTCTGTGCGCAGCAATGAAAGCACAGTATAAGGTTGCCCTGGGAGGCAAGGGAAAATAGGAACCTTAATGAAGCTGGATATCAAGGGAGAGATGTTCTGCAGGAGCTGTGCTGTAACTGGGCTCATGACCGCCTATGACCTTCAGAGAAGAGGGAAGAATCCAGACCTCCCGTGAAGAGGGCATTATTTCCCATTACTTTTTTTTTTCCCCTCCAAACTTGTCATCTCTTTGCCAGGTCTAAAGAATAATGCTTCAAGCAAACATGTTTCATCCATCGTCTTGCCTGGCAAGTCATAAAGCGAAGAGCACAAAGTACAATTATGAAGTATCATGCAAAAAGCCTCTGCCATGGGAAGTGACCCAGCACAGCACAAGATCACTTGGGGAGTTCTGCATATCATAGGCATGGCTTTCCTAGGTGCAGTAAACTAGCAAAGCTGCAGCTATTTGATATATGCATGCTCAAGTTAGCACCTGCACAACCAACAGCAATATGTGGAGTTGCTCTGGAATTCACTCCCTGGATGTCCTGCAGTCTTTGCACTCCCCTAGGTGCAAAGGGAAGAGATGGTGCTGGTTTCTCAGAGCATGCTAGACTGGGATTTTCCTCTCAAAGTAACCCAAATGTCTTTATAGCTCATTCACCCTGTATTGGTCTTGAACAAATACTTTAAGCCTTGGGAAGCACTCAGGTATAATAATAATTAGGCTCTAGAAATACCAGAGATAAAGAATAAATTGTCCTAGAGATAAGAACTGTGTCACATCTAAACGAGTTCCAAAAGACTGCTTCCCATACCCGATGTACATTTTTCCATGTTGCAAACATGAAGCCCATCTTCTTACTCTACTGATGTCTGTGAGAACTCATTTAACTCCAGGAACGCAGTGCTGCCTTCACAGACGAGCTATCTGAGGGCACTGGTTCACATGCTTGGTTTGCTGCCATGCTTCATCTAGGCAGGAGCTGGGACATGCTCATTTCAGGAACACTGCTGGATTTCTGCTGCTCCTCAAAGGACCAATAATGCCACTGCTTCAAGGCCAGAGGTAACCAACATTGGGGTATAGCAGACACAGGCTGGCTACTGGGAGAGGCTCTTTGCTCAAAAAGCCTAAGAAGAAGGAGTCATGTCTGTGCACCACCAGCTACACTAAAGCTAGATAACTGTGATAGCAGGATTCCTGTCTTTTTCCCTTTGCTTTCCCCTCTTTCTCTTTCCATTCCTCCTTTTTCTCCAATGAGACAAGGCAACAGTAACATCACCAAAAGGATTTTTACTGGCCCTGCAAAGCTCCAGGCAACCTAAGCACCTACATAAGAATTAGGGATGTCTTCAGATGCACTTTGGGATGGAGTGCAACATAGAGCATGCCCTCCATCAGGAGTCATGCCAGCATCAGAAGCCATGTGGCAAGGGAATCGTGCAAAAATTGTCTGGTCTAAGCAAGTCCTTTGCAGGGTTTGCACTTGTATAGGCAGGTCTGCTTAACTAGCTGAGAGGCAGGCCAGTGGCAGCTTAGCTCTTGCAAGCTATCCTGCAACAAAGACAGAAGTTCATCTCCAACAAAGGACACATCTTACTGAGAACAAGAAAAAAACAACAACGTGTGGTGAAAATGGAAGGATAAGGAAGATGCACCAGAACATGCCAGCATTCTCCAGATCCATCATATGCCAGCTAAACTCCAGCTCCCCAAGTCCTTGGTAAAAAGCCATTCTAGAAAGGTTGTAGTAAGATTGAACAGCATGTAGTAAAATGTGTATTTCATTCAGTGTTGAACTGAGCAGTTCACATTGGATTCCTGGTCATTTGTGGTGCTCTGGGGCAAGGACAGCCTTAACAATCAGGGATGTCCACCTCAGCATCTCCTCAGCAGAGGAAGCCCAGCCCAACTACCAGAGATGAGCCCAGGGTGTCTACAGGAGTGTTAGTGACTTCACACTGGAGACAGCAATGAGAGGATTCCAGCACGTTTCTGTTTCACTCCCTAGTCTGAAGAAGCAGAGTGCCCTGGGTTTGTGCTGACTGATGAGCCAAGGCTGGAGTTAAAACCTTGGCCTGAGAGGGAGAAAAAGACTGTTTCATGAACCCATCTACAAAGACCATCCCTTAGAAGAATGCAGCCAGTAAGATGAAATTACCATTCATGCTTATTAGAGATATTCAATGAATTAGGAATTCAATTAAGAAAATGTTCCTCTGCAGGAAACTAAAAAATTAAGATTATAATTATTGCAGAGGAAGGAAACGTTTTTAATGCAATATTTTTTTAAATGACATCACTACAGACAACATACTTATCCTTGCAGCTTCCAGGCCAGTAAGGACACCAGTTTTCTTTAGTGATAGGGAATGGTGGCAAGATGGCTACAGAGAAGCAGATGATACAAAAGAAGTTTTCTGTGGGACTCAGAGCTCTGGAGGACGCGAGGCTGGATAATGGGCCCTGAACGGTTATCTGGAAGAGATAACAGCCCCTGATTCCTGAATTTGAGTCTTAGTTTTCACCTGTAACTAGCCCTACATCTTTTCACATCAGGAGTATGACCTAGATCGAGGCAACATCAATGGCCATCATTGATGCAAACAGAGTTGTGAATCTGAAGAGATGTATTCCTGGGAATGTCCTTCATATCCCCAGACCAGGGCAGGGATTCACTGCCTAGGCAACTTTTTGTGGTATATTTCCATAGTGCAAAAACCTGGTCCAAGGAGTATGCGCAGGGGTTCCTGCTGCTGCCTCCATACCTATGAAATAAAGCAATGATTCAGTTCAAAGCAAAAGGTGCTCCCAAGCAGCTCCCCCAAATAAGTCTGCCAGTTTTGGTGATGCTCTGTACACAGCAGCAGCACTCAGACATCTGTGCAGGCAGCATGTTGTTCCCTAGCAATGGCTGCCTCCTTGGCACATTCGCCTTTGACTTCATTTTGGAGTAAGGAGGAACACAACTGTGTCCTGCTCTGTTCATAAGCAGCAGTGTGTGTTTTGGTTGTGCTGCAGAGCACTGAGACCATTTCCCTTTCTTTCTGCAGTTAGGCACCTGCCAGACTCATGTTGCACATCTCAATACACTTCCCACCTCCATCCAGCAAGAACATTCTCCTCTTACAGGCTGGGGAAACAGGATGTCCTAAAACCACATGGAAAAAAGAGACGCCCTGCTGTCCTCTATTTTTTTTTTAGCAACTCTCTCCCCTTTGGCCAAGACAAAAATTAACTAAAACTATCTACAATTAACTTCTGTGGAAGTAGCAAGTGCCTTGTAGGAAGTTGCTGATGTGATACATTCAGGCTGCCACTGATCATCACTTGCCTGTGCAGACAGTTTGATGATACTGCTTTCCCTAATTAAGAAAATTGAGTCAGGAGATCAAGAGTGCCAAGAAGAATTCATGGGGAAGAGAGAAAATATCCATCACCTAAGATAGTTGCTCCAAAAAGACAGACCCTTCAACCAGAGCTTGGATAGCTGGTAAAAGAAATGACAGCGAGACAAAATTCTCTGAAGTTGCTGTTTTCATTTCAATGTAGTTTTAACAGCAGGTAAGATTTGATAACCCTGCACATCCAAAGACAGAGATTATGTCACTTGAGGAATCAGCTGTGGAATCACTGATTTCCTTCTGGCCATTCACAGAGCACCAGCTCTGTCTCCACAGTACCCAGTGAAGGCCCATCTTGTGAAGGAGACATCCTCGCTCACAGTCCCACCAGCTCCTTCTCCCCACCAGAGTGAAAAATGCCCATGAAAAGTTGCTTTTGTTAACCTTACAAAAAGAAGCTTTATGAAAGTACTAAACAAAAAAGGATATCATCATACCCAAAGCACAAGTGGCAAAGAATAATCCTTTAAGACCACCAGACTCAGCCTTTCACCAGACATTCTCCCAGCTGAACCTGTCTTCCAGTACATGAAGGACTCTGGCTCAGCAGATTCAGGACTTAAGACACGAACTCATGGCCTACTCTGAATATGGCTGTGGTGGAAACTATTTCCTGTCCAGGAGTTTCAGACGTGCTTGGATGAAAGGCACTAGCACAGCTCAAGCCTGGGTGAGTTCCTCATCCCAGCCTACAATGTGCTTTTTGAGTGGGCAGTTTAAAAGGATCAAAAGGATGAGTCAGGGAAAGGATTTCACAACAGACCTGCACAGTCAAATGGTGGCTACAGAGAAGCATGTTGGTGTAGTAGACTGGGCCAGCTGTAGACCTGGAGGGCTGCTAACACTTGAGTCATCTTCAAATGGATCCAGACATTATAGTGCAGAAAAGCAGGGGTACAATCCTCTATATAAGGAGTTGTCAGTATATAAGGAGGTGTCAGAGAGCTCTCAGGAAAGTCTTGGAGAAACCCATGCTAAAAGCCAGAGACATGGGGGAAAAAAAATGCACCAGAAGCAAGCAGGAGAAGCATGGATGGATCCTGGCAGGGTCTCGTAATACAGAGTAAAGTAGCAGCATGTAACAAGAGCACCATGGGCAGGACACACTATGGCAGATTTCCTCATGGAAAACTGCAGTGTGGGTTGTCCATTACATCCTTTCTTATGGAGGTGATGGTTTCAAACCAGGTGCAGATGCTGCTCTAATAGAGCTCCAGAAGCAGTCTGGGGTGTCTAAGAGCATGAAGGTTTATGAAACATCCACCCCACCACCCCCACCCCAAAAAACAACAACAACAACAACAACAACAAAAACAACCAAAAACCAGGAACCACAACGAAAAAAAACCCTAGGAAAACATAAAAGGCCAAATTTAGCTAAGTGAGCTTACAGTATCTCAGATGGTCTGGTTTGTGAATCACCATATACTGTTTCAATTGCCTCCACCCAAAATCACAGTCCTCACTGCAGTTATGTGGACTAAGCCAGTCTGCAAGGATGCAGAATTTAAATTTGGGGTGAAACCCTCCCTTGGCTTTCAAAGAGCAGAGAAACTAGAAAAAGCACAGCACAGTCAAATGCATAACCGTTTACTCTTTCAACACCTACAAGCACATTTTTCTTTTTATGATCCATTTGGAAAACAGTGCCTTCTGAGAAGAACAAAAATAATCCTCCCAATCAGGCACCCCGAGGTATGGCAGTGGTCCCAAAAGCAAATCACCAGCTTCAGATCTGCGTGGCGTTACAAAGCCTAATGAGGGTGATATGTACTGCCACGCACTGAATACACCTTTGGATAATGCAGTGAGGCAACAGCCCTTCCCAACTTGTGAGCTGCAGCTTAATTCTGGCTGATCCCACTTGCTTCAACCGTCACAACGATGACAACCCACCACCCCACGCCTACTGTGCTGCTGAGCACTTGAGAAACCCTCCTAAAACACAGTGCTTTCTTTTTTTTGGCACTGCCAGATAAGTCTCCAGTACATCCCAATCACTGCCTTGTGGCTTTTATTCTGAATAGCCTCCAGTATTTCCTCCAGTGCCTGGTAACTGTTAGAAATTGAGGGTGCATTTTGGGGTGCCCTTCAAGGGTTTCAAAGTCTAGAGATCATGTAAACATGAAATAAATGTGGTTTTACTGTACAAAATACAACCGTAAGGTGCTTCATTTTTGAGGGGTTGCATTACTACCAATGCAGTCAGGCAGAACGGTGGCTTCTCATATGATTTGGGATCCCATTTGTATTCAGATTAAAGCAAGAGAAAATTGTCAGCAAAGTGGAATTAAGAATATTTATGGATCCTATTGGCACGATGTATGTGTCTCCCAAGCAATGGAAACAGTACGAAATTGAGAAACTTCATCAATCAGTGGGGAAAGACAAACTGCAATGACTTTTTAATGCTTCATACACTTTTTGTGTGAATTTGGTGCTCACAGAAGGCAACTGTAATAAAAGGTTTGAAAGAGAAGGTGAATAAAGCAATGTTTTGTCTTTCTAGAAAGACCTGACTTCAAGATCTCAAAGCACTCTTCAAAGTCAGGGAGGTCTTAACTGAATTAGGGCAAGAGCAGTAAGTAAACTAAGGTCACATACCAAATCCATTACAGATGCGAGGACATCAGCCTCTTATAGCTGCCCTTCAGGTGCTCTGAACATTGGAGCACTCTGCTTCTCTTCTCAGAATATAAAAATCTTATGCACAGATCTTGAATTTCTAATCTCCAGTACCTCCCAAGCAGTATCAAGCAGAGAGCACACAGATCTGTGATGAGTGTGAAGAAGAAACATGCTTCTTTCCCCCTCTGCATGGACAAATATCTGAACACAGCCTTTAGGGGGCAAGAGATTAAATACCTTTTGTAGTGAATGTCCACAGCAAAAAAGCCCCACAACACTAGAGAAGAGGCATCTACAATGACTTCACAGGCATAGAGAAAATAATAGAAAGTCTGAAATGCAAAAGGAAACTTAACAGAAAACTGGATGGGCAGAGAGAGACACACGGTGGGTATTCTAGATCCAGCTTAGTACCTACTTGATTGATTTGTATGGCTTCCTTTATTTAAAAGTGTTTAATTGTGGTTCAACACCAACCTTTTCTTAAGCAACTTTAAGTCAAAATCAGCCTGATTTAAAAATTAATCACCATTCGTCACTAATGTAACTGGTGTAACCTCACTTCCATTCCTACTGGTGAAGCAACATGTTAGCAACCCTTTTAAAACTGAATTAATATTCCATCACAAAGCACTTTCATATAAGACCTGCATATCTTCCTATTTCCATGAGTGCTCAAAACTCTATCAGATTTGGCTTTAAAAGCCTCAGTGCTTACAGCAGGATTCATGCATACCAAAACACATGCGCATTGCTAATTGACTTAGGTAAGCTTCCTCCACAAGCTTCTATGTGCCTTATGAAATCACACATGCTTTTCATTTATGGCCTCATTCCCAACACGCTGGGCTTCCCGGGTAGCTTTCACTGTCCTCAAATGGGATTCCAGGGTCCAGTATTCCCCCATCACACGTCAGAAGGATGAAAAATAACTGCCTCTCCCTGCACTTCTGCAACTCAGGTGTAGCTCCACCAAACTCTTATTTGTCTCACAGAAAAGGGGAAGGGTAGAGCAGAAAAGGGGCATAGGGTAGAGAACAAGCAGCCAGAAGGCACCTGTGATGTCACCCCGACACCCAGCCATGTCCAGAAGCTGCTGCCATCAATCTATGCCAGTGCTCAGCCATGCTGGAGCTGCTAGTGAGCAGAAAAGTCCTGCCTTTTCCTCCCAGTCCACACCTCTACTGAAGGGCATCACCAGACTGGCATTTAAAGCCATCATTTAAAGCCATCAAAACCAACCGGAGAACTATAACCCAACAAAGGTCCCTGATCAACCCCTAATGAACCATTGGCCATTGTGACTGTTGGTGGGTTTTGAGTCAGGAAAAAAGGAGGCGGCAACTGCATTTGAGTGGAGTCTTGGTTACCCAAAGAAGCTATGCCCTTCATTATCCACCACATGAAGTGGCCAAGATGTTTTACTAAAACCTGTTGCCTTTCACCACTATAGTACTCTGTAAGCTAAAGTTGGCTCCCAAGAGCCAGGACACCCTTATGATTCTTACCCATAATATCTTTTCATGCACATTCTGTCCAAACCCACACTTTTAGGTATGATGTCTGTCCTTACCTGGTTTGGTTTTGTTTTCAGGTTGTACAGAATTCCCTGAGCTGCTCCAGCCCGGGTACCCTGGCAGCTCCTCATAAACATCTCCAGCATGAACAGAGGCTGCAGCTGGAGCTGTTATCTGCTTGGCCCGAGACCAGATTACAGGAAACAGTGGCCTGCCCCACAGTGATTATTTCCACCTTCGTTAGTTTTTGGCTCCTGCATCTATTTTGATAGATGCCAAGATCTGAAAACTGTTAGTGAGGAAATGGAAGAGGGGAATGGCCACTCTTTAACCCTTGCTTGGCAGCAACATTAGCTCACAGCACAGTTTCCCTGCACTGGTGTTGATACATTTAGCTAAGAAAAAAAGAAAAACAAGATTAAAAAAAAAAAACCAACCAAAAATAAAACCACCAAAAAAACAAACACCAACCAGGAATGGCTTGTATAGAAAAAGGAATCACTAAGCCATGTCCCAGTGCTGATCTGTGATATGGAGGGAGGAGCCTCACTGAGGTTAATTGCTCACAGTGTGACTGCTTTTTGGTGCACCTTCATTTCTGGACTGGGACAGCTCTGTACCAGCATCCGTCTTCCAGGAAACTTCAGTTAATGTATAAGTGCTAAATTTCCAGACTACACCTTTTGGGAGATGCCTTGGTAAGGGCAGTGTAAGCTCCTCTGCTTGCCACAACCCTTGCTGAAGGAAAACAGAGCCTAAAGCACTCTGAAGCCTAAAGCACTGCAGCTCCCTGAAAAGACAGAGAAGGCAGAGAATGGCCACAGCCCCCCATGCTGCACCCCATCAACTGCTGCCAGCATGCTCCCCCTTCCCACTGACCCTGGCTCGGAAGAAATGAAAGCCCACAGAGATCTGTGTCCACCACCAGGCAAAGCCACATATGTTTCTGAGTTTTCTGCACATTTGCCAGAGAAACCTGCAGAAGTTTTACAGAATATAATACTAAGGTACGAAGCAGTGACAAGAGAAGCCCAAGGGTTAAAGTTGGGCTTTACTTTTCCACTGGTAATGCATCAAAAACCATAATGCCCCCAGCATTTCAAATTACTACAGATAACACAGTAACAAAGTGCAAAACTGGTTTAGAAAGTACATGATAATTTCCCTTTAAACTTCCACTTCAGAGCAAAAACCTTCTTGCTTTGAAATAAATGGCTCCAGACAGGCAGAGGCAGGGGATACACAGTGTGTCATGCTCCTGAACTCAAGTTTGAACTGAAAAAAGGGAAGAAACTTCTGAGGATTTACATCCCGAGCAGTATTTAACACTCTTGCCCATCTCAGTAGCTGGGCATATTCCTCCCTGCACTCAAGGATCATTTTATCTGCTCTGCCTACATCACAGTTCTACCTAAAGACAAAATGCACAAACTTCCTGATGCAAACAGTCATACAGGTCAGGTTTTTTTTTCCCTCGTTGATATAATTGCAATTTAGTTTGCTACAAAGTTAACCTAGAAAACACTGAAACAAGGGAATGAAATCCAGGACCACAAAGTTAAAGGAAAAAAAACAGGAAAGCAAGGGAAAAATACACTAAAACATAACTGCCTAGTAGGTGACATGTCACAATTTACATCTAAATTAATCAGTGGTGGAAAGCAAAGGCAAATTAGTTAAAGCACACTAAATTTCTTTGTTGGGACCCTTCTCCAGAATGAATATGTGGGCTGGAGTGCTTGATGCAGAGGATGGATTGTCAGGACTTTCAGCATTAGGACTAAGACAATGAACTGCCCTTAGCTCCTTTGCAGTCCATGTGAACTGTGAATCCTGGGCACTTAGGTTTCTACAACGTAAAGAAAATGTATAGAAAAGCCCAAAGAGGTTGTTCGTCCTTGTTCCTCACTGGCTGCTGAGCACAACACTGAAAAAATAATGGGAAACTATGGCTTGTCAGTAACAAAGGCAGAAACTCACCCATTTAGCATTCAGTTACAGCCTAACCTAACCACCTAGCGCTACTGCCTCCTGGAGCAGGTCATCCCACAAAACTGATGGCCCTAGCAGAAAAGTTTTGGCAGGTGGTTGACCCCTTCTTCCCTGGCAAGCACTTTCATCACACATGACAAGAACAATGAGGACTCTATTGCTTTTTGTGGCCTGCGTGGAGAACTAGCAGTGGTACAGAAAATGGAGAAGAACATCTGTCACCTTCCCAGCTTTGCCCTTCCTACCTGCTTCTGAAGTCAAAGCAATACATTCATGAGATGAGTGGCTAGCTGAGCCAAGGCTGGTTGCCCCTGAGGTATCTAAGAACATCAGTGGCAGAGGGAAAAAGCCTCTTGTTGACTTTTTGGTGAGCACACCTTTAGAGAGAAGTATTCTGTTCCAAACAGCACATATGCTCGTTACCTCAGCCAGCTTGGGGCATGGCAGGCTCCACAGGAGGAACACCAGCTCCACTCAAATAATAGTAATGAAACAATGCAAACAAGAACAGGGCTTAGTCACTTGTTAGAGTCTCATCCCCCCTTGTTTTTACAGATGTGCAGTTCACGGAAATGAGATGATTAGCTCATCAAACCATCTGTCAGTGGAGAGACAAACCAGCTTTTTACAGATGCATCCAAGTGACAAGGCTTGTCAGATATGGGCTGTGGGGAATCTCTGAGTCTTATTTTTGGATCTGTCATAATCAACCTTACCAGCTTATTAGTTATCTTCAACACATCAATGGGGAAGGGGAAGATAAATACACAAAAGCTTGTCAAGCATGGAAATCTGAAAGGGGCGTGTGTTTTTTTTTTCTAAAGGATATATATCCTTGCACTTTTACAGCACTTTCTTTTAACTAGAGCTGTACAGCTTGTTTTTTGCTCCCAGAAGATGTAAATGACTTGCCAAATGATATAAATGGACTACGTTCTTTTATTTTCATGTTCTTAAATTGGGACACCTTAAAAGGAATGATGTTTGGGCATAGGGTGATCACTGGGCTTTTCAAAATAACAGCAAAAACACTCACATGCTTAACATGGGACACGTGCTTTGCTGCTTTTCCAGCGTGGGTGAGAAAGAGTTGTCTGAAGTTTAAAAGCTCTTGACTAGGACTCGGGGAATTTGACCTAAGCATCAATCTCTACCTTGGGCCTTCCATGCATTTCTGGACAAGCCACAGCCATCCTCTGGAAGATGAGGAAAGGTCCCCCATCCGCAGTGCCCATGTCTGGTGACACCTTAGGACATATCTTACTGTGCTGTCTTATACCCAGTGCTTGCGAGCACATGGAACCTCTAGGTTCATTTGGAGCCATGCGGATGAAGGGGTATATGGTGGCAATCAAGTGCAAAGGGCCATTCAGTGGCCTTCAGGAGCTCAGTGATGGAGCAGAAAGGGATATATTCCTTCATATATGTAATGAAAGGTGAACGAGCTAGGACTGAAAGGGAGACTACTCATTTGTTCTCAGACCTTTGTTGTTAATCATACCACACCTACTATGAGAGCAGCAGCAAACTGTCGTCTTTGCTGCCTGGTTGGCTTGGTGCCCCTCAACACTCGCTCAGCCTGCACCATCTCTTCATCTGGGACCAACCTGCCTGGCGCAGAGAGGAACAAGCTCTCAGAAACACAGCACTACAAGTCTGCACAGCTCTGGGCACAACTAAAATTTCATGTGTGCTCAGCAGGCGGTGAGGAAGCAACTCCAGCCAAAAAGAGATGTAATAAGTGGAAACAAACGGAAATGACACAGCCTGGGCACGAAGAGACATGTACAGTCGGCATGGGGGGAAAAAATGGGTTATAATGTAAAATCAAGCATTAGCTGCCAGTTCTAACTAGCTCATGGCAGTGTGACAGCTCCTCGCACATGCAGAAGCACCATTCAGCTTCAAACAGCCACAAGCAAAAGGCACGGATGTGGAGAGAGGGCTAGGAACTTCAAAGGACTAACCATTAGTCTTGCTGCCTAGTCTGCTAAAGACACAACAAAATACTCATGTTGCGTAGGTGCGGGATGGCTAACATCCTCCTCTGCCCCTTTACACACTCATGTCACAGAGGAGCCAAAGCAACTGCCACACACTTCAGGCTGCCATGGTTTGATCTTGGCTCATCCTCTGACCAGATGCAACAGTAGATGCCTCCTGGTGATGACCATGGCCTAAAATGCCTATGGTGTCTACCATGTATGGATACTACTTTACTCCAACAAACCAAGCCACTTTTCTCCTCACAATGCTCCACTACAGCACAGGCTGAGGTGTAGCACTGTTCTCCCAATGCTGCAGATCACCTTAGGAAGCAGAAAAGACAAAATTTGTTTTGGGCACTGCCCATCAGTGTGTTTAACAAAGCTCTCCAACCTCTGCTTGCTGCTCTGTGTGCCTTTCACCAGTTTTCTGGTGAGCACTGGGGTCTCTTGTGTGACAGGGATGATGGGAAATACTTTTGTGTAGGCAGATGCATAGTGTGCCTGGCCAAAACGGCTTTCCTCCTGCCATCTCTATTCTCATCCTCTTCTCCCAGTTACTATTCATTCCTTTCCCCTTCCTAAGCCTAAGAGCATGTCTGAGGTGTCCTGCTCCCTCTAGGCCATGCCTGCTTGCAAGCAGACCAGGGTCAGCAGAGTGGAGGCAATCGGAAAGCCTCCCTTGACTGGCAGCCCTTCCCAGCCGGCAAGCCCAGCTGCCTTGTTCCTGGGATCTCCTGAATCACAGTGACTTTTTGTCAGGACCTGCAGCAGCAGATGACTCCGTCCAAAATCACGGGTGCGAAGTGGATGTAAGAACTATGTGGAAACTTTGGCAGGTCCCTCCTAATGACTTCACTACGCAGGATGTGGAGCACTTGCACTGCAGGTGTGTGGAGGGGGAATACTGCACAGTCACCTTGAGTAACAGAAAACAGTGGCTTGCATCCTCTTGTGCTCTTCCAGCTACACAGTGCCATTCAAACATTGCCAGCCCTGGACTCAAATAGACAACTAAGCCTTCCCTGAAGGTTAGAGGTGCTCATAGCTTGTGAAAAGCAGCACAGCCTGCTCCTTCAAAACAAAGGGAAGGAAAAGGAAGATATTAATCCGCTCCTAACCAGTTCAACCCTCCTATGGGTTGAATCATGTCTAAGAATTGATTACCTGCCTCTTTCTCTTGAAGCACAGCTCAAGTCCAGCTCATCTGCTCCCTCAGGCTTTGACATCTCCTCCGCCAGTGTACCCTCAGCTTGTTCCAGATTAGAGACAAGCTGTCAGCAAACATCCTCTCTGATGGAAGGGCACACCCTGAGTTAACAGCTCAACAGATACACCAGGCAGCCATGGTGGTAAGCAGAGAAAGGAGGAAAGGTGCATGGGTGGTAGTGATGCCCTGAAGACTGTGTGCTGATCATGATGAATTAATTGGTAGACAGGAAGTCTCTCATTTTTCTCTCTTTAAACATCCCGAAGTGATACTAGGAGCTACCTAAGTAAAGCACCTGAAAGGAATGAAAAAACTATGGTGTCCAGTAACTTACTGGACTCCAAGAAGCAGCAAGTCAATAACAGACTTCATATTTTCACCATTTTCTCATTTCCATTTTTGTTCTACACACGAAAAAAAAAAAGAATAGAAATATTACAGCAATTGTTGGGCATTGTGATGCTTTTGTAGAAAACACCACACTGGGCCTGCAGTGACACAAAACCAGAAAATCAGATTACATCATTTTTCATAAAGTTGGGAGAGCTGGTCCCCAAGGGCACATATCAGGACTCTTAGCAGCTATCCTGCCATAATAGCTTTCTTTCCGCCTTCCAATATAACTTTTCCTGGGTTTCCTCCAAAAACTAATAAGACCAAAGCTGCCTGGAACAAGCTCACTCTCTAGAATTTCCCCCACTCACCATCGGTCAGCAGATGTGTGACTGCAGGGCTAACACATTTGAGGATTTATTTGTAGCTAGGTGGTCTGACCAACAGTTCTTCCCAGTGCTTCCCCTCCTGGACTTGTGTGCTTTTGGGCAGTTTCCAAAGGCAGCAGCGATATCCCCCAGTATGTCTGACCATACCATTTATTATCAGTGCACCTTGGCCACTCCCCCACTTCACACAACTTGCAGTCAACACTCTGTAAGGCTGAGTAGAAATGCTATGAGCAGTATGAGTGGTAACAGCTTGGATTCATCAGAGGAGCTTAAGTGACTATGGCACCTGCCTGTTACCAAAATTGGTGGGAATTCTTCAGTGCCCTCAGTCTGGACAGAAACAATAAGCCAGACACTCCCATTGCAACCAAGCCAATCCCATAGGTAATGCTCAACTCATCACTGTGATTTGGGGATTGAAAATCAACCATCTACACACAGAATTTGTACCCATTGTCTACACGCCAATACATGAAGTGGTCAAATTCCAAAAGAAGATGCTTTTGCTTTTCATATTTCATTCTTAGTGACTTCTCAAAGCATTATTACCTCATTAATATCTGCATGAAGCTTATTCTTGTGGTTTACTAGAAATGGTTTACTGGAAAATTATGACTTGTTGGCATTTAGCATAACATGAGTAGGATTTGAAGGCAGGGCAGCCCATGATAAAGGGCTTTTTAGACACAGTTCTGATACAGGTTCTTAGAGTATTTTAAGAAAGACTCCTAAACATCTACAGATCAAGCAGATATTTTATATAATGGATGCAAGAAGGACTGACAGTCTGATTTACAACTGGAATCCAAAGAGTTTCTTACTTCTGAAAAGAAAGGCTTTCTCCTTGTTTTACAATTTCCATTTGGAAAAGCAAATCCTCCTGGCTTTTCAGTTGAGCTCTCCAAAAGGTCCTAGAGAAAGACCAAAACCAAGTGAGTTTCTAAATACTCCAGGCACCTTTTCTGTATCTCTTTCTTTAGAAGCCAACTGAAATAAGAGGAATAATTTTCTTTACTCTAGAGGGTCTGCATAAGCCTTCAGAAGAGGTGGTATTTCTCAAAGGCACACATGTGGATATATGTCCTTCAGTCACATTCTTTCTGCTCTGGTCTGGATGGCTGGTGAGTTTGTTCACCATCTGCCACATCGGGCAAATAAGATGATGTCAGAGCTCCCTCGGAGTCCCCTTTGGGCCATCAGGTGGTTCTTCTCTGTGGTTGACCCTGAAGTTGAGAGCCCATCTTCTCCCATAGGAGTGTTTTACATGCACTGTGATCCAGGGAAGGAAGAAGTTTAGCAGCCTGAGAGCTTGCTCTCTTCCATGTAAAAACTCTGGATAATTAATCCTGCTACCATCACACAGGTAAGGGTATGGAAACAGATGCACAGCCCAGAGACAGCCAAGAGACCACAGGTGTCCTTCACCCCATTTGCCATTGCTGAAATCTACTCACTAAAGCTTCTCCTATTCCATTTCAACTTCAAAATTCTGCCAAATCACCAGTGCCAGAAACTGCTGCCCACTTCTTCTGGGATTATGATTCATTCCTTCCTCAGACTTAACAAATCCATTTCCTTCTCAGTGGCAGAGGATTAAATTTCTTTCAGAATCAGCAGAAACACTTTGTGCTCTTACAAATAACGTATTAGTATTAGGACAAATTAATCTCTGATCTCATTCATCATTTACTTCAGCCCTCTTGGAAGACAATATATCAGTCTTCTGACAGTCAGTACAGACTTACAGTCTCAAAGAAAAAGGTTTGGTATCTGGTTGAGCCACTGCAGCTCCAGCAGCATGAGAGCAGGGAGTGATGAGGACAATCCTGACACAACTCTTGGATGCCAGCAGTCCAGTTATAATGGCCTGTGGTGGCTCTCCCTGAACTGACAACAGTGCAGGCCCTGCAAAAATCACATGACTTCCTATTATTAACCTTCATCAGAAATCTGAAGCTTTCTCGATGAAGGTTTAACTGTATCAAGCCTGCTTACACAAGGGCTCCACGTGCTCCCTTGAATGACTTTCCTTCCCACATTTCTCATTGTCAGTGAAGTGGCGTAGAAGTGGATTAAATAAGCCATCATCTCAGTTAGTGATAATGAGAAAATTGAAACAAGCTGTTCCATAAATGTGATCATTATCTAGTAAATTAAATGAAATATTGAAAGTGTCCACCCAGCAATGGCCAAGGAACTTCTCTTACTCTGCATTTCTTTTATCTNCCTGTGTACCTCTGTCTTCTATCTAAATAAGTGCCTGAGACTCTAAACCTTGGGAAGTAAATGTACTTTAAAAAACCCAACACTCTGGAAATCAGGAGTTTGTATTTATTCTTTTTACCATGCAAAACATTGCCAAAAACCCCAATAATTTTGTATTTTCATTGACTTTTTTTTTTTTTGGGGTACTGTTGATCCTGTTTCCTCTTCTGGAGAGTAGGATAAAAGCATGTCCCCTCCAAGCCACTTCCTCCTCATCCCTAGAAAAAGCTGACTAGCGGGGAGCACCCANGAGAAAGAGGAAATGATCACAACCTCCCACAAACCAGAGACTTAATGGACACACTGTCATTAAAATCATCTGGCTTTCCACACTTGCTACAATGGACACAGCACGGTAACTATGGGCTCTTCAAAGACTGAGAAAGTAAACTACGGCTGGTCGTAATGGCTAGTTAACAGGGACCAGATTTTTGAGGTTTGTCTTATGAAGCATGGGGCTGGGGACACCATACATCACCTGGGTGAGAACTGTTGTCATGCACATGCTGCCTATAAGTCCACTGTAGACAGAGAGGGATAAAGGAGAGAAGTCACCGAAGCTTCATACCTNGCTCTGAGATGTGGAATGCTTTGCATGCAACACCAAAGGCCTGTGGACTTTCCTAGGGCTGGGGGAACTACCATACCAGCAGCCCAGCAGGGCCCAGGGCGTATGACGT
This sequence comes from Chloroceryle aenea, assembly GCA_013399075.1. Taxonomy (NCBI): domain Eukaryota; kingdom Metazoa; phylum Chordata; class Aves; order Coraciiformes; family Cerylidae; genus Chloroceryle; species Chloroceryle aenea. Next base: position 71,062 of record VWZY01001724.1, read on the forward strand.
GTCCCTGGTCCTTACTGGCCCAGTCTGCTCTCTTCACCCCAGTTAACAGCACACCCTAATGTGGGGTTGCTCAAACATATGGGATCCATGAGGTATCCAGTCCCAAAGCAGAGAAGCGATCTTACAATGGGACCCAAGCAGAAGACACATTCAGTGAGCTTTTATCTAATGGTGCTTTATCCTGAAAATGTTTGTCAGATGCTATCACTGAGAAAGCACCTAAGCATAGCAACTCCAGTTACTTTGTAGTTTATACAAGAGTCTCAACAAACCACAAATAAGTGACCAAACTGTGAAGTGTAGAGCACGCCCACGGTATTTCCAAGAAGCCAACACTGTCTTCAAAAAAAAGTGTGCTGCTGGGCACTCTCCATAAGAACACTGCTCTAGCAAACCCCCTGGTCTCTCTTCCTGACAGATTATCCTTGGGATTGAGTAAAGGCACAGGCAAGGAGGACAGTGCACTAATCCAGAGTTCTGAGCAGTCTGAACCAAAGGAAAACCTTTGTGGCAGCAATGGAGAGCCAGAGCTGCAAGCTCCAACTGGCCATTGGAGGGCAAACTGCTCCAAGCATTGCTGCACAGTCGGCATTGCTAACTTTGCAGTCAGCTTCCTTTCCCGAAAGATAATCCCGGCCTACCTTCCAAAGAGTTAGTTTGGAAATTTTGGAGGAGCTCTTATTTCAACCAGACAGAAGCGCTGGAAAAGGCAGTGAGTGATGCAGGACACACTGGGAATGTCCTGCAGCTCCCTGGCCAGCATAGTAATTCCTCTTTTCCCCAATGGCAGAAGCATTACGCCCAGTCAAAACAGACTGCTAGGAAATAGCGGAGAAGGTTAAAAATAGGGATTGTGCTGATTTGGTGTTAACTCTTAACGGAGAAGGCAGGGATTTCTCGCTGGGTGCCTGGAGGCAATCTAGAAGGGACTGGTGGGTGCAGACATCACCACCAGCCTGCTTTTATTTAGCAGTCTCCCCACTGTGCTGCCTTCGATTGCCTTGGCTCCCTCTCATTTTCCTTCATAGCTCATTTGTTTTCCTCCTAACACCACAGAAATCAGCCCAGAATAGCCATTTTCATGACTGGCCTGTTTTCGGCGTGCTTTCTGGTTGGCCTGAAGTCCTGATGACAATAAGGAGCATCAATTAACAAGGTGTGGAGACTGTAGCCCATCACCATGGAGAGGGGCAGGCTGCCAGAGCACGACCTGAAGATCTGCCCATGTCCCTGGCTGTGCCCAGCAGCATTCTCATCTGTCTGCATGCACAATTCCACTCCTTCATTTCATAGCTTTTTAGCATGGAAAAGCAGGGAGGTACCTCCCTTGCAAATACCTTGGCCTCCTTTTATTTATTGGTGAATTTTAAGATGAAGATCAATTGAGCTCCATGTGCCTGGGCCAATTCCCAAGTGCTTTATTTCTTTTTAGTGCTCTGTATGGCCAGCCACAAAGTACAGCAGTATTCTAGCTGGAAAGTGGTGGGGACTAATAACATCAAGGAAAGCCAAACTTAAGAACAGAGTGCCAGCACAAATGGTGAGTTGCTCGCTACCCATTTGCAGACAGTGCCTCCAACAAACTCCTTACTGCTGCATAATGCTAGGATGGACAAAAGCTTCTCTCATCCTGAAAAATGAGAAATGTCCCCAGTAGACCTCTTTCACTAGGGAGAAGACAGGTCATGCTCAATACAAAACAAATATTTAGAGTTTTGTTAAAAATATAGGAAGCATGGGGACTGATCTGATCTTTCAAGCCAACTGCCACTACCACCCAAAAGCCCTTGGAAACCAAATTGCTCTATTTCTCCATTCCTTGAAGCATCATGGAGGAAACACTGGACAAAGTTCATTCAAACATTTGCTCAAATGGACTGTGATGGAAATAAAGTTCATTGAAGTCAAAAGGCATAGCATGCAACCAGGTTTTGACCGATTGACCTGCTATTACACCCAGAACACAAACCAGCCTATGAAACCCTTGAGAATGGTCAAACATGAACTGCTTATCTACCCCCACCTCTGTTTTGCTGATAACAACCCACCCTGTCCATGTGCTGAGGAAAGACCAGATAGTCTGGCCTGCAATTTGTCTCGCTCACCACACTGCACTGTGCAAACCTGGTGACACTTCTTGCAGACCTGGCAGCCTTCCCAGGGCCATAAAGGGTTTTGCTTGAGTAAGTACCCATGAGAGTGTCCAGCAAGCTCCAGTAAGCATCGGTTCTGCTCAATTTGCGGAGACCTTGCCAGAGCTGAGAAGAGAGGTACACATGCAGAGAGGCAGCCCAGTAAGAAGCGAACTAGTTGGTATTCAGTGAAGGAGGACAAGGAAAGATTGACTACCAGCTACAAGGGCAGCTGCCTGTGCTTGAGCTGCTCCTGGCCAATGCACAGCTCAAATCCCTCTTTAAATCCTGACAGCAAGTTGCTCAAGGCCCTGCTAATTCCCCTGCTCTCACTTCTGCACAGCTCCATAATGAAGCAGGGGGCAACTGCTGGGGCTTCTGTGTGTTCAGTACTGACACTTTCAAGGTGGTTTGGGTCTTTTTGGTCTGCCAAGCTTTTCTCTGTGCCTGAAAGCTAACGTCACACAACAACAACGCCCATATTTTGTGATGGAGCTTTAAAGCCCTCATAAAGCACGATCCACAGCACAGGGGGTGAGGGACCAGCTTTCTGTGACTTAGCCGCTATCCTAAAAGTGAAACCACCAAACGACCAGCCATGAGTGCGGCAAAGTTTGGGCATCATGTGCAGCCAGCTCACTCTGGCATTGCAGTTTCCAGGCTCAGGCATCTGCCTACTGCAAGAGCTGGTCAGCTATGAAAGAGCATCATCCTCACACTGATCAGCACAACAGGGTTTTGGTAGCAAGCCCTGGCAAACTGTTAACCTTCAGAAGCAATGGCTTCACCACAGTTTCTGCAACATGACGGACCAAGCCAGCACAACTTTCTGCTTTACTTCTGCTCTAACAGGAAGGGGCAGAAAATGACACCTGATCCCAGACCACAGGTAAAGAGAACACTTCCAGATCATTGCACAAATAATAGTAATATTTGTGGAATTACAGGAAAACCTCACTTTTCTAACTGAAATTCCAGGTTGAAAGGCAGTGCTATTAGCAGTCAAACATGAGCTCAATTGCTTCTTTTAAAGAGCAACTGTCTAATCTCTGCCTGGACTCAGTCCTTGGTTTTAGTGCTGATGAACTACTCCCTTTCAGGATTATTTTGCAACTTTGCATATTTTGGAGCTCTGTATTTCCGTTTATCGCTGCAGACAAGGACCTGTTGCACTGGCAATTTAAAGCACCATGTGAGAAATTGTGGCAGAGTGGTGACGACAGCATATTTCAAGGGGCTTTTAGGGTGATCTGCCATTTCCCAGAACAGGTCACACTCAAATCAAGGCAGGGTGGCACTGTCTGTCTCAGCCCTTGTGGCAGACACCAAATGTCACCTCCAGAAAATCAAGTTATCAACCTGTTTCAGTAGAAGTCATTGGAAAATTGGCACCCCATTCTGGGTCCTTCATATGAAATAACAAAATAATAATGAATAAATAAATAAATAAAGGTTTTAGGTTTTGAGTTTTTCTTTCTCCAGCACAACTCAAAATTGCTATGGAAAATACATGGAACTTACCATGGAAGTTTATGTATCAAATTCTAATATTCTAAGAAAAAAAATCAAAACTCATAAAAAATAATAATAAAAAATATATATTTCTCAAGAGCCTTAAGTACCTGCCTCCTAAATAGTTTACCCTGTTGGATGTCATTACTTACAGGTACTCATACAGTTTGTATCCCATACTTAGATGTAGCAACTTTCTCCTCTACCACTATTGAGCCCTTGCATCCCAGTTGAGATCTCTCAGGACTATCTGATATCTCTCTTCTAAAAGATGACATCGGCTCACTCTAGAGGAGCACAAAGTGCACCAGCTTTTGCTGTTCTCCAGACTGTAGCCCTAACTGTACTAATGCAGATCCAAAGCTGCTGTTCTTCAAGAGCAGCCCACGTTGGACTTCACCCTTCAGCCAGTGTAACTGTGGTGCATTAACCTCAGGGAAGAGCATCAGCTATTCTGGACTGACCAAGGACTGTCAAAAAAATCCACAGCCCCTTTGGCATAAGATGGCCAGGTTCTTCAAGGTTTGGAGCCAAGAGGGTTAGCTGCGAGCAATACCTGATGCCTTCTACACAGCCCTCTCCCATTCTCCCATCATCTATGCATATGTATATAAGGACATATATAAGTACTGTATATAAGGACATAACTTTTGCAGCAGCCAAGACATTTCATTGCAGAACAACAGATTTTACTAATTGGGCAGGTGGGATGGAGGGAAGGAGAATAGGTCTTAGTCACTACCACTGTATCAAAGAAGCAAAGAGAATATTTTCACAACAGTGTCCTTAAAAGAGAACAAATGCCTCTGTTAAATCAGGTAACTGGATCACAGTATGGAGCCAATGAAACTCAAAGCCTTGAATGATATCCATGCTTTGGGGTGGCAGTGTGGAAATTTCCACGCAACAGCTCAACAAGTAACAGCAAAATAAAGAGCATATCAGGTGATTCATGTACAGCTCTGCGGGTCCACAACACACTGGAGCCACCAGAAAAGGCTCACTCGTGCATTAAGGCAATTCCACCTAGAGACTGCCCTGAGCCTTCAGCATATTTTATTTTCTTCCTTTGTTTTTGCATGTGTCTAATTATTGAGGATGTTCACGAAGAAACAGGATTTCTGGTCTCTGGAAGCCCATCTGCTCCCACTGTTTATTTCCTGCAGTTGTCACAGTTGTCTCGTAATTTATTCCAGCATCACAACTGCATTGATGGCTCTTCCCATGGGGAATGCACAAGGAAACCACCCTGGTTGAGAAAGCAGGCCTGCAGTACCCAAAGGACCCCATAGACATGGGAAAGAGCAGAAGGTGGCTGTGTTTCATGAGACTTCAACCAATGAAGGAAAATCTGGGAAACAGGATTCACTATGGCAACACATCCCCCCAGGCTGAGAACCTAGGGGCCTGCTCTGCAAAGCAGTGCTAGTACACTACACACTTCCAGTCCACCAGAGCTGGCTTCCCACTCTGGTCATTGGTTGGGCCAAGCAGTTGTGCTGGCTTAGTACTGATGCAACCAGTCCTGGCTGGCCAGAGAAGGTCACAGGACCTCTCTGGAGGGATAAATCTGTCAATGAGTTTTCAAAAGTTCAAGAGCTTTTAGGTGGATCTACCCATACCCTCCCTCAGTGTAAGTGCAACACTAGCAGCTTCCATGACTACCTCCTACTCCAGCACCTACCTGAGCAATGAACTTCTGGAAGAAAGAACTGCAGTAAAAAAGCCAATACCACCAAAAAAATAATGGATTAAAGGAAACTCTACTCCCACTTTTGCCTTGAAAGACAAGACCTTTCTTTTAGGCTTGGTTTCACTCGGCTTTCCAGAATACTGTGAACTCAACATAGAGTTCTTCCCACTAGCTCTGAGACCTGGCTCTGCACCTGCTTTCTGCTTCTCTGAGGAGCCTCCAGCTAGTTTCCTGGGCAGTCATGTCCCTCTCCAGACTGGCCCTGCCTCCCTTGCACATTAGGCTCACTGCCCTAGAGCCCACTTGGCTGTTTCTCCCCAAGAGCAGGCTCCAGGGCTCTCTGGGAAGGCATACTTTTCCCTCTTTCAGCGCCAGACCTAAAGCGCATAGCATGGTGGAGCACACTCCGAGTGGATTCACAACTGGACATAGAGCAGACTGCCCGTACCATCAGGTGGTTGGAGAAGTCAAACTTCCCAAGGGAATTAACCGCACCACTGGTGTGCATGTTGTGGCGTAGTTTACAGGGTGGACTTGAAAGAGCAGAGAGAGCAGCACTCCACAGGTCCGTGCGCAAACCTTCAGATTAACTCACTCACATCTGTTTTCCACCTGGTCTGCATTCCCCTTTCTGACCACCACCCACCTTGAATGTCTGCAAAGACTTTGCAAAGTTACCAGCAAGTAAAACAGAGCTTTGCTCCCTACTCTCCCAGCTTGACACTTGGCTTGACCAGCTCAAGGGAGGAGTTGAGGTTTGTCACCAGTTCGTATGTACCTGCTTACTCCATCCCACCTCCACCGTGCAACAATGACACCTTCACAGCAGATGACCTCTCCTTTATTGAAGACTCCCAGAGATACGGTGGCCAGCCCAAAAGTACAGGCAGGTCAGGGGCATCCAAAGCCTCATGGAAAATGCATAGACTGTGCCATCCTGCTCTGGGGGTTCATTAAGGAGGGATAACACTTTATACTTCAATTTTGCTTTCCACAAGTACAGCGAATTAACAGGGTTTACTGAAAAACACGCAAGAAGGGTTACAGTTAAGGTCTCCTTACAGCATGTACATACTGCTCAACCGGGCTGAGTCTGGAGAGGCCTGTGTGATGGAAGAAGCACAGTAGTTTGTCCTAAGCAAAGAAGCACAGCTTTGGGGATCATTTGCTGTCCAAAATATCGATTCAAGATGTGATGCTATGCAGGAGGAAGAACTCGATCAGGACTCCTCACTGGCTGTCAGGACAAGCACAGGCAGCTTGGGAGAGTGAACGGATGAGAGAGCAAATGGACAGAGGGAGAGTGAAATGGAGAAAATAAGAAAAACGTATGAGAGACAGATGAGCATTAGAGGTTTAACCACAGAAACACCATCAGATCTGATGGGCTTTGGGTTATTTAAGAGGTGGTAAAACAAAACAACACATCAGTTTGTTTTCTTTCTTTGCTCCCTTTCTAAGCAGCTCTGATAAATTAAACCCAGGTCATGCCAGAGTACAGCAGTGCCTGTGCCTGGTTTCCTTCTCATTTGTGAGCTTCCTTATTTCAAGATTATACATCTTCATTTCTACACCGTTCCAGAACAAAGACAGCACTGTTTTGTTACTGTACAACCTCTTAGTCATTGCTGAACCAAGCCAGAAAATCTAGTATGTCAGAAAAAGCATGAATAAAGGATTTGATTAGGGCAAGGGAAAGAGGGAAAGGGGAATAGATACGAGATTTGCACTGCTGCTGCACAGAGTTATTAGAAGCAGTGGGGACACTTGGACTGCATTTTGAAAAGTTCACAATAAGGTTCTTAATCATTAAATTCTTGGCTGATGTACATTAATATAAACCTAGGGACTTTCATACTTGTGAAGGGTGCAGCTCCTAAACTGGACTGTTTCCTAATTTCTTTACCTAATTTTTAACAAAATGCCATTCACAAAGCTAATACCTGCTACGCAAATGGTCCTGTTCAGCCACTTAAGCCTCACTGTCTGTGGATCTCAGTGGGGCTCTGAGGCAGAAAACAGAGCATTTTTGGCCTTTTATGTCTACAGGCTGCATCGCTACTCACTTCAAATACGGAGCTTTCCAAATCTGAGCTGACCCATTTCTGCCTGTGGCATTGAGGGCACCTCTTCCATTAATCTCATGTGTCACCATGGTACAGTTGGTAATATTTGTCTCTGGGACAGCAGGTTAGGGATTTACTGAGTCCTGCACATCATGTCCTTTAATTCAGTGTCAACCAAGGATAAGCCAAGGACCTAGGGCAAAGCATGATCCATTACAATTTCATGCTGGGTGGATGCTGTATTGTTAGAAACACAGGTCCAGCTTTCAGATGAGAAGCCAAGTCTGAATTACTGCATAGCTGTATGTGCTCCAGATTTATGAAGAATGGTATATTCACATTTTCTCCCTTCTGTCACCCAATAGGACTTAACATAGCTAAAAATAATGGTGATGCAGAAAAAAATGTAATAAAATGTATATGTGGCTATAAAATCAGAAGCCACAGTCACAAACCAGAAAGCAGACAGAAAGAAATCTATTTTTCTTGATAATGCCAAGAGGTTTTCATCACGGTGCTGTGGAGGGCTGGGCACACAGGGGCAGAGGAGAGAGGCAATGGGCAGTGACATTTACACTGCAGAGATGACCGCTCCTGTGCTCTGCCCCCAGCACTGCCTCCCTTCCTGTTCAGGGGCCACCTCTGCTACAGACATCTTTCCACGGGCCTCTAGTTCAGTGCTGCTGTAAATGGCAGCAAGCTGGGTGACATTTCATCAGGTGGCAGCTTCTGAACACATGACACTGACCGTCCCACCCTACGCAGGCACCCTCCATAACTATTCACTGAGATGTGCATCACAGGGATTTTGGGGGGAGAGGTGACCCTTTTCTGCAGCTTTGGACCTGACCTCTTTGCACCCTGCAGACTTTTGGGTACAGAAGGGAAAGCAGGAGCAGATTTGCCAACACTTTAAAATAGCCCAGTGCCTTTTGTGCCCTGGCAACATCCTCCAGCTTCTGTAAAAACAAAATGGAAGTGTATCTGGTTGTTAATGAAACACACGTCTTTTCACAGTAAGACACAGTGAGCCTCTGGGGCTCACGTTAGGACTGCAAAGTTTGTTTGCATACCAGAAGGCCAGGAAGAATTAGCCCATCTGACTTCCTGTACATCTCAGCCTATTCATTTTCACTCAGTTACCCTGTATTAAGCTTAGTGACCCCAGTATTAAGATTAATGGCTTATGTTGATTACAGCCTATCTCAAAGGAGAGACTATTACAGCATTTGAGAACAAAGCAGCCTCTGCTGGGGGTTATTTGTCCCCAGGGCTCAATGTCCCTGCTGCCAAAAACACAAGCCCTGTTGAACTTTCTTTGCTTCATTCTACCAGCTTCATTCATGCTCTCGCTGAATTAACTCCTGAGATTAAGGAGCCCTTTCGTATACAGAATTTTCTTACTGCGAAAGCATTTGGGCAGAGAAATCACTTTTCACTTCTGTTTGCCTCACAGAACAGGTATCTCACTCTCAATGCCTATTTCTTTAGCTCTCATCTCTCTTTTTATGGCTCTGTGCACTACCTTCTCCAGGTTTTCAAGCCACTTCTTAAAAGCCAAATCAGCACCTCATCTGCAGCTCACAGTGGCACAAGATCTTGGGATGTTGCAGCCTCTAGCATCACCAGAAGGAACTTGCTACTCTACACACTTTAACCAACAGCAACACCCAAGGTGGGTTAAAGTAAAACTGAGGCTGATAAAAATGGGGAAAAAAAAAAAAAAAGGCAAACCAACCAAACCAGCTAGATTCTCCTTTGCTTCTGTTATGCCTTCTGAGACACTGAGTCAGGCACTGGTTGTCCAGGCCTCCCAGAGCAACGTGAGGGCTTTTAGACGGGGCTCATGGTACAGGGCAGGGTGTCACCAGTACATTACCGTGTCCCAGAATTCAGCCTGAAGATGCAAAATTTTGCTCACACAGCTCTGTGTCCAGCCTTAGCTCAGCAGGAACAGGTTTGTCCCAGCTGGGAGAGGTCTTCAGGTCAGGAGGGCAGTGCAGCACCCATGACCCCTCTGGCCACAGGCTGGATCTTCCTCAACAGGATACTCTGCAGCCAGCCAGGCACGTTTTTCTCTGCATTGTGTTTTTAATCGGAGCACAAAAGCCATTCGTTTAAGTGGGTTTAAATGGTTAACGGCACTTGTTCCTCTGAAAAGAGAATGAAATTGCTATTGACACCTCCACAAAAGAGAGGCTTTTTAGACACAGCACGGAAAGCAGGGGATGAGGAGTCTTTCTCACTTCCAGCCTCCTTCTTTGCTCTCATTACAGAAACAGGTACCAGTGTGTTCAAAGGAACAGAAACTTAATGGCCTCATTGGCAATTTGATGTATAATTAATGGTGCTGCATTAATGGGGAAGTTAACTAAGGCCTGGAGAGAGACCACTTTTAATGCAGAAAAGTATCTTTGGGCAGTCATGACTGGCAGTAGGTCAGGGAGACATGCAATGACCTACACACACACTGCATCAGAGAGCACAGATGAACAGATGCTAAAACATTTCCCTTGCTCAGTGCCATACCCTGGGGAAACTTTTTTAATGATGGTAGGGACTGGCAGGTATGTCCGGCCTCCCTCCCTCACCCAGCTATATGGCACAGGATGAAAATCCCGTATGTGTGACTTGCCCCTCCCAGCACATCCCAGTAGAGCTCAGAGCAGTGAGCCTGCTGTGGCTCCACTGTGGAAGGTCTCACTGAGAAGCAGCAGGCTGTCCTGTGGCTCAGAGAATCTCAGCTCACTCTTTAGCATGACCAATGAGGCCACCATGGCCTATGAGGAGTCATGTCAGTGCCCTGCAACAGTGTTTGCCGTGGCAGGGCAGCCACCTCCATCCTTACTGTGTGAAGAGGGGGTTGGCAATTATAGCCAGCACTTGAGGTATTTTGCTGGAAATGCTCTTTAAAAGTGAAGCCTTTTGCTGGCTGGGTTTTTTGCAGTGCCTCCTACAATGGGCTGTCACTGCTGTAATACAAATAAATAGTATTGCACATGACTCACTGGTTGTACTTGTGAAACATGAGGAAAGGAGGTAACAGCCGAACCTGTTTAAACACATTGGCCTGATTGATATTTTTAAGAAAACAACAGCAACACTGTGCCCATCGGAACCTGCTCAGATAAAAGCTAAATGCGTCATTGAAAATACCATCTCTTCAGCTTCTGTTCAGATTTAATTATCCTCCATTCACCCTTTCCAAAAATAAAATGGAAAAAAAAAANTTTCTGGCTGAAGTACTTGGTTCCTGCTCAAGAATCTGGTCTGAATTTTATAAAGGTTTCCTGGAAGCGGAGATCAAGGGGCTGGTTTGGGGCTCAGAAAAGCCCTCTGGCAGGATGAAGATGAGAAAACTGCCAAAGACCAAGACTGATACTCTGTCATTCGAGTATTAGAACACTGCACAGGACTATTCCTGTTAATTAAAATCAGCGGTGACCAAAGCTCATTTGCAGAGACTGGTCTTTGGCCAAGAGTTTGTGTTTGGATGAGGAAATGAGATTATAAAAGTCACGACTGGTCTCCAAGCTTGGGGTGTGTAATTGCCTCTCACACCTACCACCTTTTCTAATAAAAGTGGGAGTGGGGTTCCTCACCTCTATTTTGAGCTGACAGACCTTGGAAAGGGACCAAGAAAATCCCTGCACTGGGATTGTCCCGAGTACGAGTGGATTAAAACCGCTTTGCAGTTGGCCCTCATCCAGCTGGATGTGGCTTTGACGTAGTTATGACTTTTACGTGCAACATTTCTCCTCAGGTAAAAATCTGTGCCACAGTGAGCTTAGCTGAAATGCATATTGAGATCCACAGGATTAGCCAGAGCAAGGACTTGCTTTATAGTTCAGAGAAGAGCAGTCCTTGACTGCTGAGCCACCCTGCTGACCACAGATCCGAAGGGATTGCTGAAATGTCTTCTATCTGACAGCTATCTCTGAGATGGACTCCCCCCATGACCATTCTCCAACACTGTGGGTGAACAATGGGCATAGGCACCAACTAATTTCCCCCCAAAACTGAACGTGTCACATTCTTTTATCAATAAGGTAGGTAGTAGTGGTGGGCTGATATGAGCAACGTCACAGGATTGCTGCCTACTTAAATATATATATACATAGGAGAAAAAAATACACACTGCCTTCAGCAGATACTGTGATTTAAGTCACAATACACCCACTGACACGTCCACCTCCATAAATTTAGCATCACAAGCATCCCAGTACAATGATACCACTGGGTTAGAGCAGTATAATCCTGTAGCATCACTCCTACCCTGAAGTAAGCAATGCTTCCACATGCTGAGCCTACCTCAAATATCAAGGTTTTGTTACCCCAGTGTATTTTCACTGGGGAATTTCTGAGTCATGACATTTTCTCAAGGACTAATATAGTGCCTGTCTGGTACCCTCAGTCGTACCCAAATCTCTGCTGATAAAAGGTACCCAACAGAAAGAACAGGGTTAAGACAACTCATCTCCTCTAATAGCACCACTTCTCATTTGCTTTAGTCTCAAAGGACAGAATCAAATCCTGAATTAACTAATTCCCTCCAGTAATACACCAACTAATTGCACTGGCTTTCTTTCCCCAGCTCACTCGATCCATCTACAGCCATTTACTCCTAATGTGCCCTAAAAGTTGGTTTCTAAGTAGGAAGAAGTCCTGTCTCGTTCCCTGAGAAAAGCAGTATCCTTTAGAGTAGCAATGTTTTACCATAGCTGCCTCACAGCCTGTTCTCATGGATCTTTCCCTGAGAAAATGCAATATTAAAGCAGAAAATCCATCAGCAAACTTCCCATCTCATTGCTTGGGATTGCACAGGGTCATACTGGTTCATGGTAGGTGTTGCTGAACAAGGTCATCATCAGCTTTACCTGCTCAACATTTGGGCACATTTATCAGGTTCCTTGAGCACTGTAAAGCTGAAAAATGTTATCATCCCTTTCCTCAGTGAAATCCCACTAGCTGCAAGGACCCATCTACTACTTTCTGGACAGAAATTATTCTTGAATAGGGAACTCCAAGGACCCAAGCTGGTCTTTACGCAACTGTGAATTACTTATTTTCCTCTACAAAGTAACATCATTACAAGGAACAGCAATGTTTCTGTGGGGCAAGGAAAGTGGGAGACACAGGAATAATGAAAGGTATCACCAGTTCTGCTGGTATTTGTGAGGTTCATAGTTAGCTCCTATGTATGCTATGCAGAAATGATGTGTCTGCTCATGAGGGATCCTTAAGGAGTAACTGCTGATCCTGCCCAGTGACATGATGGACATCTTCAACACTGCAGAATGTGGGAAACTTTCCACTTCTGCCTAGAAAAAAGGATGGTTTGGGGGCAAGGGTCAGCTTGGGGTATCTCAGGTCAATCCCTTCATATATGCTACTGTCTTCAGCAGGAACGGATGAAAACCAGCACTGGCTTGGAAAGTCTCCCCTAAAAGCACACTGGTATAATGTCCACTAGCAGGGACTGGAGGTGGGGCAAGCCTGGTGTCACACGCTCCATGGCAAGCACGTAAGTGTTGCATACCAGCATCCATCCCCTGTGCTGACAGCAGGCATTGGCATATGTCCAAGGCACAAAACTCAGGAGGTGTCACCAAGAACAGCAGGGTGACTTATTCAGCTTTCTGCAAAGTCAAGCTGAGGATTAAGAAATTCTCATTACTGCTACTTGCACTGACATTTTTCAGAGTGTGACTCACAGGAAAGTCCTAGAAAAAGGTTGAGGTGCCCTGACCCTCAGGGCCAGGTGCTAACTACTCAACCATGCCTGTCAGATTGGGCAAAGAAAGTGCAGAGCTCTGGAGTTATGACAAGGTTT